>WOGZ01000304.1:0-39655 GCA_009733775.1 Alectoria sarmentosa
ATATTAAACGTGTTTTTTTTTAATTTTATTATAAATAAAAATATTATTTAAATATGCTTAATAAAAGTTATTTAAATATTCGAAAAAAATATCGTTTATATATTATTAATAAATAATAAAATCATTTATCAATTCAAATGAAAATATTCGATATTTATATATTTTAAAAAATGTGATAAATGTAATAAAGTTTTCGTTATTTAAATGCATTCGAAATTTATTAAAAATAACGATAATATCAAATCGTGTAAAATATTTACAATTTTATATTTTTATCAAAATCTCATTTATTAATAAAATAAAATATCGATTTCTTTTAATAATAACGTTTAACTTTCGATAATTTATATAAAATCGAAAATCTTTATTCGATTTCTCAATAAATAAAATAAATAAAACGAATAAAATATAATTAAATACGATAAATTCTTTTCTTAAATGTTCGTTTAAATATTTCTTAATTTATTCGAATTTATAATTTGATAGTAAATAAATTTAACTTTTAAATAATGTATTTTTATTTATTTTTTTAACGAATTTCAATTTATAATTAAAAAAATGATATGAAAATAATATATTTACTTTTAATTTATTAAAATCATTCGCATAATTATAATATTTCTTAAAAAGCTTATTAAACATTTTTTTATAAATAAAAATCTTAATATTATTATATTAAAAAATAGTTTTTTACGTAACGTACGTAAAATTAACTTTAAAATCAGCTTTAAAATTAATTTTAAAATTAATTATATTTTAAAATTGTCTTAACGAATAAGTTTAAAAACACGATTTTCTCGTATTTTTTATATATTTAATTAATTTATATATAATATTTATTATATATTTTTTAATAAATTATAAATTCGATTTATAACGATTGAAAAAAATAAAATTTATTTAAATCGTACTTTTTATATAAATATTTTATTAATAATAATTTGAAATAAATTATTATTATATTACAATAGTTCGTTTTTTTAATTCGTAATTTTCGACGAATTAAATTATCGTAATTTAAATATAAAAAATATTAAATCAAGTTTTTTCGCATAAAGCATTTAATTTTCTTATAAAAATATAAAGTTTTTTCGTATAAAGTAATTCGATTTCTTTATATAAGCATTTAATCTTATTTTATCGAATATTATTTTTCAAATATAATTATAAAATATCGAATTAAATTCTTTTATATAAAGTGTTTCGTTTTATATTATTAAATATTTTATTTTTTTAAGTTTTTTTATATAAAGCATTTTATTTCATATTATCGAATATCGTATTTTTTCAATTTTTTTTATATAAAATATTTCGTTTTATATTATTAAATATCGTATTGTTTTAAATTTTTTTATATAAAATATTTCGTTTTATATTATTAAATATCGCATTTTTTTAAGTTTTTACGTATAAATATTTAATTTTTTCGTATAAAATATTAAATTTCGAATTCAACGAACTTTTTATAATAAAAAAGAAAAATAAATCTCTATTTTTTATTAAGCTTTTTATAATAAAAAGAGAAAAAAGTCTTAAATTTATTAAGCTTTTTATAAATAAGAGAATTAAATTTTAAAGATTTTTTAAAATAATACGAAAAACGCCTTTGATTAAAGCGTCAAATTTCAAAATATTATTAAGTTTTTTATATTATAAAAAAAATAAGTTTTTATATTAAAACGTCGTAACGTATTAAATTTTATTTCGAATTAAATTTCTTATATAAAGAAAATCACGTTTTTAATTAAGACGTTAAATTTCAGATTATTATTGAGCTTTTTATATTATAAAGAGAAATAAGTTTTATATTAAAGTAACTTCTCGTATTATAAAGAGAAATAAATTCTTACATTTAAGCAATCGAATTAAACTCTTTATATATAAAAAATCACGTCTTTAATTAAAGCGTTAAGTTTTAAATTATTATTAAATTCTTTATATTATAAAGAAAAACAAGTTTTTATATCAAAATAACTTTTTATATTATAAAGAAAAATAAGTTTTTATATTTAAGCAATCGAATTGAACTTTTTATATAAAAAACATCACGTTTTTAATTAAAGCGTTAAGTTTTAAATTATTATTAAATTCTTTATATTATAAAGAAAAACAAGTTTTTATATCAAAATAACTTTTTATATTATAAAGAAAAATAAGTTTTTATATTTAAGCAATCGAATTGAACTTTTTATATAAAAAACATCACGTTTTTAATTAAAGCGTTAAGTTTTAAATTATTATTAAATTCTTTATATTATAAAGAAAAACAAGTTTTTATATCAAAATAATTTTATATATTATAAAAAAAAATAAGTTTTTATATTCGAGCAATCGAATTAAACTTCTCATATTAAAAAAAATCACGTCTTTAATTAAAGCGTTAAATTTTAAATTATTATTAAATTTCTTATATTATAAAGAGAAATAAGTTTTTATATTAAAGTAATTTCTCATATTATAAAAAAAAAACAAGTTTTTATATTCGAATAACTTTTCGTATTATTAAAAAAAACAAGTTTTTATATTAAAGCGATATCTTTCAAATTTCTATTAAGCTTTTTATATTATAAAAAAGAAAAAGTTTTTACATTAAAGTATTATAACGTATCGTTGTAAAAAATATTAAAATAATTATATACGTTATCTTTTAACGTTATATAAGAATATTAAAAATTAGTTTTTTACGTAACGTACGTAAAGTTAGTTTTAAAATTAACTTTAAAATTAATTTTAAAATTAATCGTGTTTTAACATTGTCTTAACGAATAAGCTTAAAAATACGATTTTTTCGTATTTTTTATATACTTAATTAACTTATATATAATATTTATTATATATTTTTTAATATATTAACTTAAATGATTTTCGAAATCTAAAATTTATAACATTTTTTATATTTACGCTTAAATTTATACGAATATAATTTATTAATTAATAAACGATTATCTTTTTATAATTGCGATTTTATATTAAAAAATTTATTAATAATATCGTAAATCTCATTTGTTATTAAAAAAAGAATTTGTTTTTTTTATTTCGAGCTAAATGATAATAAATTAATATATTAATTTTATAAATATCGATGAAATTAAGCTTTTAAATCATCTTTTTTTTTTTAAATATTTTAAGAATTAATGTTAATTTTTTTCTATTTGAAATATCTTTTATATATTTAATATCGAAATTCTCTTTATTTAATTTATTTTTAATAATAAATTTAAAAGAATATATAATAACAATGAATGAAATAATTAATAAAAATAAAAAATCTTTTAATAACGATATTTTGTTATTATTATAATCATATCGTTTAAAAATAAATAATAACTTATTTTTTAACATATCAAAAACGAGTTTATATTTATTTATTCATAATTTTTCAAAAATTAAATTATGTTATTTTAATTAAGTAATTAAAATAAAACAAAATTTCTTTTTATAATTATAAACGTTTAATGTTAATAATAAACATTAAATAAAAAATTGTTTAACGAACTATTTATCATATTTTTATAATAATTTAAATTTAATAAAAAAATAAAACTCGATTTATAAACGTTTATATATTTCGAAAATAATAACTTTATTAATTATAATATAAATCTTTATACATTCACAATTTACAAAAAAATTCGTAAACGATATTTATTTATTTTATAATAATAATATAATCGTTATACGAAATAATTTACGTGCTAAAAAATTATTTAAAATATTTATTAAACACACTTTATTATTATTTTTCATCGTGATTTTAATAAAAACTACTTTTTTTTCAAATCGAAAAAAGAATTATAATCGATATCTTTCGTTTTAGCATTATTTAATTTTTATTTCTCGTTAATATCGAGAAAATATATTTATGCTTTCTTTAATGCTTTTTTTTCAACATTTGTTTAATTTTAAACGATATAATTCTTTCGATAATAATCGATTTTGTTATAAATATAATATATAAATTTCTTTAATACTATTTTTTATTTTGATTTAACAATTAAAATAAAAATCGTATCGATAATTAAAATTATTTAAATTGTTAATATTAATATTATAATAACGATTATAAACAACTTTTTATTAAAATTATAATAATTCGAATAAATATTATTATAAACATTTAAAATTCATAATTCGCTCGCTAATTATTATTTAATTTAAATAATTTTTTTTTTTACGTTTTTTAATAAATTAAAATCTTTATATATATTATATAAAAGCTTTAATCGTATAATTAACTTTTCAAAAAACTTATTTTAAAAAAATGTATTATTTTTATCAAAAACATTTTTAAAACGAATAAAGTTAAAATAAAATTCGATAAACGTTTATATACTTTATATAAATATTCGAAATTCACGTTTAATATTGATTTTTCGATCGAAATTCTCATAAATTTCGATTAATTAATTTATAATTTATATATAAAACGTATATAAAATTTTTGCATTTCGTAATCGTTTTATTAAAATATAATTTATTACTTTATTATCGAATCGTAAAATAATATAAATAATTTACGAGATATTATTTAAATAATAATTTTTATTAAATAAAAGTTTTTGCTTTATTTTAAAAGCTTTATCGTTTTATAAAAAATTGACGTTATTAATGAAAATAAAAAAATTAGAGATTTTTATAAACTTATTCTTTTTTAATATAAAACGATTTTTAAATTCATTATAAAAAAGTTCGTTTTTTAAATTATTTTTTAAATTATTCTTTAAATTCTTTTTCAATAATTAAAGTTTTATTAAATTAAGTTTTATTTATAATTATATTATTCACTTTTAATAATTATAAGCGATATTATTCGTTTATTTAATTATAAACTTAAATTTATATAAAAAATTTATAATATCGTTTTTATCGATAATAACTTTATAAAAATGAATAATAAATTCGCGAAATTCGTTTCATTTAAAACGAAGTTGATTCAATATATTAAAAAAAAAATTCGATATAATTTATATTTAATATAATAATTACTTATTAAAAAAAAAATATTATAAATTAAATTTATCATATTGCTGAGAGAGATTCTCAAATATAATTAAAATACGACGTGATTTAATTTTATTTAAGAGATTTTGAATGTTATTTTTTTTTTATTTCGATAAAAATTATATAAAAGTTATAATATATATAAAAAAAAAAAGAGAAGAAAAAGAAAAAGAATTTAAATATTTTAAAAAATATAATATTAAAAAATATTATAACAAAAAAGAATTTTAACACATAAAAAATAACAAAGAATATTATTTAATCGTTTATTTATTTATTAAACTTTTATAAAAACAATGTGTTAATTAAATATCGTTTTTTCAATTTCGTTATTTATATAAAAAGTTTTTATTATATCGTCGTCGACTTCGTACGAGAAAACTTGATAATGCGAAATAAAAAAGATAATTTTTAAAAGATTATAAAATCGTGATTTCTTATTCGATAATAATATCATAAAATTTTTAAATGTTTTTAATAATAATCTTTCGAATAATAAAATCGATATTATTTTAATTTAAAATATTTAAGTAATAAATAATGAATTTTTTTTAATTCGCTAATCGTACGAATAATTTAATGTTTTTATTTATTTTTCGTTTATTAATTAACGAAATTATTACGCTATCTCGTTTAATTCTTTTTATAACGAATTATTTATATAATAAACTTACTTAAAAATACGATAACTTAATTTATTTTTTTATTAAAGTCTTTATTAATAAATTTCTTAAATTCGTTTATTAATTCGAATAAAATAAATATAATAACTTAATTATAATGTTAAAATTAATATAAAATTATATTATATAAATATATTAAATAAAATAACTAAATAAAAAAAATATATATATAAAAAAAAACATTTATATAAAAATAAATGTTTTTATTAAGTTACGCTAAACTCAATCGGGTAATGTTAAAGAAATGTGATGTTAAAGAAAAATTAGCTATATTAAAAATATAAAATACGCTCGTAACATTAATCTAGTTTCTTCGTTTTTTTTTAAATTAAATAAAAGCGTTTATAAAAGACTTTTATAATAATTACAACAAACGATATTTTTATAAAATTAATAAATCATATTTCGATTAATTTTAAATTTAACTCTTTTTTTAAAATCGTGATTAATTTATTTTAATATATTAAAAAATGTTTATTTTAATATTTAAAAAAAATTTTTTTTACGATAATAATAAGTTTACGAAAATAATCGAGAATATTATAATAACGTAAATTAATTATATCGTATATTTATATATTACGCTTTTATATATATAACGTAATACGATAATAATATACTTTTTCGACGATAATAATAAATTTTTAATAAAAATGTAAAAGTTCGAAATTTATATAATAATTAACGAAGTCGATAATTATAAAAAACAATTTGTGACATCTCAATTAATTTATATAAATCGAATTCGAATTTCAAAAATAATATTCGAGAACGAAGGATCAATTGCATCAAAGATTGATGGTTTTTATATACAAAATCAGGGTGTTGGTGCACCGATCGCAGATGCCAAGAAATCGAATTCTTTTTGATCACGCTAAAAGTAGCGTCTTGCATGCAAAGGCAGCCCGGAACTGGCTGGCACTAATTGACACTGGCTAAATGTCGAATATCAGGCTACAGAGTAGTCATCACCCTTAAATGATGCTCATGATAAAGTATGGACAGGCAGGGAAATCTTAAGTCGCAGACCAAGGGTATCTGCGTATCGCCTGGAGTCCAGAGCCTCAGTGTCGAGAAATCATGACTTCTTGGTTTGAACGTCAAGCTTCCTCTCACCATGTACAGCTTGCCGCAGCGGCCATCTTTTCCGGAGTGACTGTCGCCGGACTCATTTATGGAACACAAGCAATTCGGCGCAAGGAGGCTATGCACGAGTTGAAAGCGTCGATTCCAGAGCTGAATGAAACTCATCATGCAGACATGGTACGCTTAGACTTCATGATTAGAGCAGAGGGGACTTACGCTCATCGGCTCAGTGAAGCTCACAGATTTTGGTGCTGCCTCGCGACTACCGAATGCCATCAGGGAGGACGAAAGAGTATCTGCTCTTGCTCGTCGTGCCCAGCAGGGTGATTATGACAAAGGTCTATCTGTCTAAGCTCTTACAACCTATCACGAGCGCATGCTGAACCCTCTAGATTTGATCACCGAGCAACTCACACGCACTGCTTCTTTTCTTGGCTCCGATCGCTTTGCCCTCCTCTGCGACTCTTTCGTAATTGTCGTCGGCCTTGGCGGTGTTGGCTCACATTGCACCTCAGCTCTCGCCCGCTCCGGCGTCTCAAAGATCCGCCTCATTGACTTCGACCAAGTCACTCTCTCTTCTCTCAACAGACACGCTGTTGCCACCCTCGCCGACGTCGGTACACCGAAAGTGGAATGCGTGCCGAAACGATTGCAGGCAGTAGTACCATGGGTGCAATGGGAGTCTTTCAACGAAGTCTGGAAACAAGAGCAGGCGGACAGGTTACTTGGACCGTGGTGTACAGGCAGGAGCCGAAATCCAGACTACGTGGTCGATGCGATTGACAACATCGATAGCAAAGTCGCTTTGCTGGAGTATTGTCATAAGCATGGCATCAAAGTCATCAGCTCCATGGGTGCAGGATGCAAGAGTGATCCCACGAGATTGTTTGTAGGAGACATCAGCGCGAGTGTGGAGGACCCATTATCAAGAGTTACAAGACGAAGACTGCGAGCTGTAGGCATTAGCGAAGCGATCCCAGTGGTATACTCAACAGAGAAACCCGGCCTAGGGAAAGCGCAATTGTTGCCGCTGCCAGAAGAAGAGTTTTGGAAGGGCCAGACCAACGAGCTGAGCGTGTTACCGGACTTCAGAGCCAGGATCTTACCCGTCTTGGGCACGATGCCCGCGGTTTTTGGGTACACCGTGGCAAACTTTGTGGTTCTGGAACTCACTGCATACCCGCACGAAAGCGGAGCGGGCAAGGGAAGGGAGAAGATGTACGACAGCATTTTGGCAAATTTACAAGGTCTGGAGGAGCGGTTAGCAAGGCATGGGGGAGCAGACTCTTGGGGCCTTAAGATCCCGGTGACAAAAAATGACGTTGGATACCTGGTGGAAGAGGTTTATCGCGGAAAGAGCGTCGTGAGCAACTTGCCAACGAGGTTGGCATTGGTGAGGTGGAAAGTGCCCGAGGGTGGATTCAAAGTCGAGGAGAACGGAGACAGGCAGAAAAGTGTAAGGCTAAGTTTGAATGACTTAGTGTGCATGACCAAGGACGAGGCCGCGGCACATGAGAAGGAAGTACTCAAGGGAGGGCGGAGGGCGGAGGAACTCTACAGCACCGACGTGCAGCAACTCGTGGAAAGTCGGAGAAGGGAAGAGAGGCATTTCCATCAGTACAGGTGAAATCAAGGTCGGTGTCTTGATTGAAAAAAGGGAAGGAAATGCATCGATATTCCCAGCGACCTAACGACCAAATGGCTCACAACTATGAACAAATACATGGTAAGGATGGTGCAGTAGTTATTGTGGAAAGGTGAAGTCGTTCCTGCATGCCCAATGCCGGGTGTCAGTCAGGGCCCAGAGTATGTTGTACGTGAAGTAGCACAGTGTGTGTGTGTGTGTGTTCCTACATCGGAGGGGCGTCCCCATAACCTTATAGGCTATGATGGATGTGTTTAACCCCACTCGGCCTCTGTGGGTCATGTTCGATATTAAGTACATTATGTTTACGAAACCAATCCGTCCCATTTAAAAAAAAAGAAAAATAACCTTTAAAATGATTCTTAAATGTTTTCAAAATTTAAATAAATAATCTTTAAGATTGCAATTGCAATTATCGTCTCGATATTAAAAAATCATTTTTAATTAATCGTTTTAAGATGTTAAATCTTATATTTAACATTTTAAAATAATGAAATATCGCTTTTTATACGATAATAATATTTTCTTTATTATTATATAAGTGAATTCTCTTTTATCGAATTTATATTCGAATCTTTTTTTAATAATTCGAGAAAACGATCGCGATTGTTTAAATTAAAGAAATTTTAATTTATTAAAAAGTCGTTTTATTATTTTTTTCGTTCGAGATTAATAATAATAAAATTAATTATTAATATATCGTAAATTTTCGAATTAAATAATTAAATAAATTTATTATTAAATAGCGATTCTTTATTAATTTATTTTAAAATTTATAAAAATTCACATTTTTTATAAAACTTTTATTTATTATTTATTAATATAAATTCGAAATTCGTTATAATTTTTTTATATAATGAAGAATTATTTTCGTATCGAATATATAAAATTAATTATATTATTTTTTATATTTTATTATTATTATTTAAGCGATAAAAATGTAAATATTAATTATATACTTTTTAAAATTTAATCGATATAATCGATATAAATTATTATTAAATTTAAGTAAATTTTATCGTCGAATTATTTATCGAATATTGCGATATATTATTTTTCAAAATTCGCGTTTCGAAGAAATATAATAGTTATTACGAGCGTATTTTATTTAACTTTATTGCTTATTTAATTTTATCGAATTTATTAACTTTAACGTATTTCAGAAACTTATATATAAACCTCTCTCTTTTATATATAATTTTTTAAATTTATTATTTTTATTATATATACTTATATAACTTTAAATTTTATATTAATTTTAATATTATAATAATTTTTTTTCGTATTTTCGACGAAGAAAATATACGAGTTTTTTATTTATTTAAAATAAGCGATCGAGTTTGATAAAAAACACGCTAAGTTATTTTATTATATAAACATTTTATATTTAAAAAAATCTTCATCGTAACTTATAATCTTTTGAAAGAATATATATTATATTATTTTAATTTTGAACGATAATTCGATTTATTAAAAAACGAGTTTTATATTATATTTCAAAGAAATTTTTTTTCGTTCGCATTATACTCACTCAACTTTATCACTATTTTATTAACATTCGACGAAGTTTAATATAATCGAAAGAATATTATTGAAGACACTTATATTTTTTACGATGATTCGATTAATTTAAAAACGAGTTTATTATCGTTTTCGTAAAGAAATTTATAATAATTTTTATCAAGCATATTTTTTTCTCATTAAAAGCAAAACGTTTTATAAATTAAATTTGATAGCATTTATTATTATTAAGAGTTTTGTTCGAGAAATTTATTTTTAACATTTTATTCGAAAATATCGAAATTTTTACATAATATATCATGAATTCTTTTTTATAAAATTTTATATTAATATCAAAATACGTTTCTTTATAACGTCGTTTATTTAAATCACGATTATTTATATATAACAATTAATCTTATTTTATATACGAAGATTTATATACTCGTTATTCGTTTTTTAATTTATTATAATTATATATATTATAAATATAACGCTCTTTATTTATTAAAAATCTTTATTAACAATTTTAAAAAAATTAATCGAAGAGATAGTTTATAAATTAGAAATTATAGAATTAAAAATTATATAATAGTTTTGCATTTTCTTTTTCGTCTTTATTATAAAATTTTAAAGCGTTGAAAACATATCGATAATTTTAATAATAAAAGAATTAATCGAAGAATTAATTTTTAAATTAAAAGTTACAAGATTAAGAATCATTTAATAACATTACATTTTTTTTTTCGTCTTCATTATAAAATATAAAAGCGTTGAAAACGCATCGATATTTTAAAGTATTTAAATTATTTTTATTAATTAAATTAGTATTTAATTTTAAATTATTAAATTTATTTATTTTTAATAATATTAATAAATTTAAATTCGAGAACTTAAAACTACGAATTTAAAATAAGCTTAATTTTAATAAAGATTATTATTTTATCGACGCATTTTAAATTAATTACGTGATATCACGTTTTAATAAAAAAGTTAGCGAACACACGATATATAAACGTCGAAACGCAATTATAAATTTATATTTCTTTATCGACGATGTTTTGAAATAATTTAACGATTTTTATAAAATATTATTATATATTTAATATCACGTAAATTATTATATATGCGAGAATTTGAAATAAAAAATAAAGTAATTATTTCTCGAATTTTATATAAAATTTATAAAATATAGTGAAAATTAATCGAAATATAATTTTGTAAGTTATTTGAAATATAATATAATAAGAAAATTGCGAAAAATATATATAATTATAAGCATTAAAGAGAACTGAATATTTATATAATATAAAAATTATTTAATACGCGTTAATTTTTTTTAACGATTTAATGTAAAAGAAAAAATTATAAAAAAAGCGAATATATTCGTTAAATAATACGTTAAAATAAGATTTGAGATTGCATATAAAAATCGTGATAAATACGTTATTATTTTTTGTTTTAATTTAGAAAAATATCGACGTTGAGAGAATTAGTTTCGCGATTATAAGTAAAGTTATATATTAATTAATTTTCTTTCTTTTTTCGTTATTATAAAAACGATCGTTTATAAACTTATTAATTAATAATAACGTTATATAAAATTTATCAAGTATGGCGCCCTTATTAATATATGTATAAACGACGTTCGAAAGTATATTATGTCGTTAATTAATTTTATTATCGTCGATAATAGTCTCGTTTAATATTATATATATAACATTTATAAAAAAGATTATTTAAATCATTATCAAAATATATACGATGTTTAAATAAGATTTTGCTAGAAGCATAAACTTCTTGCGAATATGTGAATGAATTACCTTTTTATTTAGAAAGAATTTGCTTGTTAAGTATATGTCTTATCAAGTCGCTTATTTCGACAATTTCTTTTCTTGTTAAGGTATTTGCCTTGACAATTTCTAATAAAATATCGACAACAAAAGAAACGTCGACGTTTTCATTGATAAAAATCAAATCTTAATTCTCAATTATTCGCAATTTTAACACTCCTTCGCAATATTAATATATCAAAATCTGATTTTGCTTGACGAGATATTGATATCGATTTTAAAAAAATCGATTTTTTATTAAAAACCTCAATTTTTATTAAAGCACGTTTCATTTTTAAAATCTTCGATGATGAGTCGAAAGCGGGTTTTTGAGCACTTCGATTCTACGTCGAAAAATTCATATTCGAAATCAAGGAAATTATTAACGCGAGAATCTCGTTAACGACTTGAAAATTTAATATCGAAACATTCGATGACGATTTGAAATCGAATGTTTAAAAAATTCGATTCGAAACCTCGATTTTTATCAAAAAACGTTTCGTCGTTAAAAATTTAATAAGAGAACGAAAATTCGTTTTCGAGGACATAATAAAATGAGACTTCGAATTTGTTGATAACATTCTTGATGAAAGTTTTAAAAAATTCGAAATCGATTTTAAAAAGCTTAAAGGATCGATATGATTTTCGTAATTTTGAATTAATTTCAAAATATTTTGAAGATTTTTAACATTTCTTTATCTATTATATTATGATTTATATTTTTTTCATTTGATAAAATATTTCGTAATGAAACCTCGTCTTTTAATGATGACACATTTGTTAATTATTCGATCGAATTTTTATGATTTATATTCATCGATGTCTTCTTCGACGAAAATAAAAGATAATTTATCAAAGCGATCCCTATAAAAAAGATTCATCTTTGAATTTAAAATAAATTTCAATTGTGCTATTATAAAAACCAAATAAATTTTTTAATCGTTGAATATTTTCAAATGATAAGCGAGTCTTTTTACTTTGTTAAAAACTTTAAACGAATCGACGTATTATAAATCGTATTTTTTTTCGATGAGCGCAGTGGTAAACATGTTATAATTATAATAAAGACGTAAAAGAGCGAAGTCTTCTTGTTGATAGAATTGTGACTAATGTTAATGATTATAATAATATTTCGAATTAATTTAAGTAAAGGCAATCGCGTTCGAGGCCTTTAAGTGAGCGATATATTAATTTTTAAAAAGCAATTTCTTCTCGTAAGCTTCGAGATTTAATGGTTGATTAAACGAAAAGTCGAAGACGATTTCGTTCGAATTCTTATTTAATGAGACAAAAATAACATTATTATAATTACTTTGAATGATTGAAATCGTAAATAATCACGTCGTAACGTCGTTTAAAGTAAACATTCAAAAATGAATAATAATCTCGATCGTTTGATTAATACGCTTATTGAATTCGTTTATTTGAAAATGATAAATCGTCGAATATAAAAGCTTGACTCTTAATTTGATAAATAAAATCTTTCATAATTCGTTGAAAAACTTTCGATCTCGATTAAAAATGATTTATTTTGATAATTTTCAATCGATTTTGCGAAGTCGTCGGAGTAAACGATCCGTTTATTCTTTAATAATGAAAATAAACTTTTTAAAAATCAAAGTAATTTTGCGGGAAAATTTGTTTGTTATCAAAAGAAGAGTATCGTAATCTTTCAAAGATTTCGACAAAGCTAAAATAAAATCGATAATTAAAATATAATATGAAATCGAAGACGTTAAGATTGATTGAAGCGATTCGTAAAAAAGATGTCGAGATGTTTAATATAATTGATATTGAAAATAATATCGAAGATATTCATATAATTATC
This sequence comes from Alectoria sarmentosa, assembly GCA_009733775.1. NCBI lineage: Eukaryota > Fungi > Ascomycota > Lecanoromycetes > Lecanorales > Parmeliaceae > Alectoria > Alectoria sarmentosa. The sequence continues at coordinate 13,576 of WOGZ01000304.1, forward strand.
GAGTTAATTCATAAACGTATTATTGATAATTAATGATATTATAACATTTAACGAACTTTGAATAATTATTATCAAAATGCGCGACCTCGAAAAAAGTTTATATATAAAATTTCAAAACATAAAGTCGATTTAAAATGAAATCATAATCTTCGATAAAGAAATTGACTTTTCAAATAAAATTATCGATGTTTTGAAAAAAAGAAAATTGTGCGACGTTCTCGTCAGTATTAACATCGAGCACTTCGTTAACCTTTTTTTAAAAACTTTTTTTTTGATATTCATTAAAAAATTGTTTTCGCAATTTAAAATTAAATTTAATGAAAAAAGTAGTGCAATAAGCGTAATCGTATAAGACGTTAAACTCGTTTTCATTTTTCGAAAATGTTTACTTTTTTGCTTGAATAAAATGAAAAAGCGCATTTAAAACGATATGCTGCTTTTCTGATTTATAACGAAATTTTAAACTTCGAAATCTTTGCACATATTTTGAGGTTCGAATCAGTCGAAGATTCAATTTTGTGATTGATGAAGTAATTATGATAATTTGTTTAACGATTTTTAGGGCAGCGTTATGATCAATATAAATAACGATATAAAAAGCGAATTTTATTATATGTTGTATTTTGCCGAGGATTTAAACGATATCAACAAATTTTAACTTCGTAAATCAATAACGAGTTTTGACATTTTTCAATAAACGATTAAAAAAAAGAATGAGACGTATATTAAAACGTAACGAATAAACGTTTTTAAAAACATTTTCGAGAACATGATAAATCATCGTTTCGAACCCGAAATCTTTATTAACGTCGAGATCGATATAAAGCATTAATTTCTCATCAAAATGTATCAAAAACGACGACTTGAAAAGCGCTTTTTATAATGCTTAAAAGAAAACAATTTCGACGTTTATTGATTCCCATAAATAAGTGCGTAAAATAAATGTTTTATGTTCATTTCTCGTTTTTGGCGAGAAAACAAGCAAAACAATCTTTCGATTTTATAAAAATTTAATTATAATCGCATAATGCTTCACGTAATCTTATAATTAATTAATTATATTTAAATAAGTTTTTAATTTCGATAATGTCGCTGAGAATGAAAATTTAAAAATCGTCTATAATTTATTTTTCGTAATTCACAGATTTAAAAAATCAACTTTTTGATCGAGAAGTTATACGAAAGAATAATTAAAAAAGATTTTATCAAAATTAATAAAAATTTCAGATTCGATAAATAAAGCGAATATCTTTCGAAAATATTGAGCATGTTTTTCGAGAGTTTTAAAATAAATGATTATATCGTCAACATACGTATAAGCAAATGCTCGAAATCGATAAAGAAATTTATCAATTTATTTTTATATATATGCTAACGAATTTTTATATCTAATAACAATAACATTAAAAGTTTCTTAATCACGATAACTTATTATCATAAACTTATAATGATCCTTTCAATAAACACGTCATTAATAAAAGAAACTAACATAATCGACGACGTTAATATATCGATAATTCTTAATTGAAGTAATGAGATTCGCTTATAATAAAAGTGAATAAATATCAACTTACGTAATTACATTTAGGCCTCGAATATTAACAATAACACGACCCTTTTTAATATCGTTAAACATAATCTTTTAGATAACGAATATTGAATAATTGAAAAACGTGAATTTTTTTATTCAATTAAGATAACCTTGCTCGTGAAATTTATCGAATATTTTATTAATAACTTTTTTAATATTCTTTCTCAGAGAATATATTCGGGCAATCTTTAACATATATTGTTTTTAATCAAACTTAAATGAAATACGTATTTATTCGAGCTTGAAAATCTTCGCGAATCCTTTTTTTTATCATAACGTGAAAAATTCGTTAACGACTTCTTGCATAATTAAAAGATTATCATAAATAATTATTTCATTTGATAAAATAATGTTAATGTTAATCGAAATTATTGCAACGTCGAGAATAAATGCGAAGATTATCGAAATAATAAAAGGAATTATCGCAGATTTAATTGTCAACATCACAATAACGAAAGCGATAATAAATTTATTGAAAACTCATTTGATTCAGTTTTTTTAATAAATTTTTTTTAATTAACGAATAACAAGCTTAACGACGTTCGCTTATTTAATAATAATGTAATAACAATTATCAAAATCGACTTTTTAAATAATATCGAAACGTAAATTTCGAGAAATTTTGACAACTTGATTCGAGTCATTTTTAATAATAACAATTATCATAAAAGCATCGATAAGATACGCGTATAAAAACAATTGCGACTCGTCGAATTTGAAAAAAAAGTTATAATCAAATAAAGTTATATAATGTATTAAGATATAAACTTCAGATCGAAAAGGAATAATAATGAATTTTTTAATATATATAAAATGCGTGATAACACGATCTTCTCTGACGCGAACTTTTATTAAAACAAAGATTTAATAATTTTTAATCTCTGCCCGGGCTTGAAAAATGAGAATGTTAATCTTTTTAAAAATCATAATGTTCATTTCAATCAAGACATTGATTTTGAGATCGTCGATGATATAAATTTTTCTCGACGACGTTATTGTCGTGACGTTATTATTTTTTGAGAAAAGAAACGATGTGATCACATATTTTAAGGTTTAATAACGATTGAATTTTATTTCCCTCATCGTGATAAAATTAATCATAATTTTAATTGATAATTTAAGATTTGCTTTAACTAGTTAAATATGATTCATTAAAAAAACAAAGCATCTCATATTCATATAATCATTATTAATTTTCTTTTTAAATTTCAACTTAATAACAGTCATAACATAATAATAACGTCGAAAAACTTAATCGATATCGATCTCAAAAGCGAAATCAAATGATGATTTAATAACTTTCTCGAACTTTTCTTTGACTTTAATAAAGTTTTAAAAATCTAATATTTCGATAAAAGAATATGATAAATAAATTTTTGATTTTTTAAAAGGATAATTTAAACATGATAACGAGTTCGTTTATTAATTTTTTTTTAAATTTTCGAAATGCTTATAAAGCTCGTTTTTGAATAAAAACATAATTAAATAATAATGATATTGACGACTAACCTTATTCTTAAATTTTACTTCGAAATCGTTTTTAATAAAATAACCGACGCTTTCATTCTCGAAATGAGGTTAATAATAATTAAATTCTTCGTCGATATAATAATTGTTCGATTCTTTATTTTTTTTAAAAATCTTATTTTTATTTTAAAGAGATTCGAAATTTATAATTTTGTTCTCGATATTAAATTCGTTAATTTGATAAATCGTATCTTATAAGCGTTGTTTATTAAAAAATCCTTCGCCTTTTACTTGTTTATTAAAATTATTTTCATAATAAGGATTTTGTTAACTCGAAGATCGATTCGTCGAATTTAACGAATTTTGTTTTTCGATAATTTATAAAGATTATTTTAATGTCGACAATTTTTAACGAGATGAATTTGATTGCTGAGCGTATTAATTTGATTATTTAATTTGATTCGAATAAGCATTGAAATCGTTGAATTGATAAAAAAAGAATTATTATTGAGAATAATAAAATTGAAACGATCTTTCATCATCATAATACGATTATTAATTGAATTCAAAATTTTATTAATGAGATTGAGATTAAATATAATTATTTTTATTATCAAATCGAAATTATCGATTTACTTAAATAGAGGATTTAAAAGATGAGATTTCGAATTCAATATTCTTTTCTTCTTTATACTTATTTATATAAATTTATTAATTATATTTAAAATCATCGAAATCGAAAAGGAAATTTTAAAAAATAATATTATTTTTAAAATATCGAATATCACGTCTCAATTCGAAGTCGAGATTATTATAAATAACGTCGAATTAATTTTTAACGTTCGTGAATTTAACATTTTTAAAAGCTCGAAAAATACGCTAAGCATATTTTCGAGACTCTCGACGATTAATAACATCTCGTAAAATATATCTTTTTTTGAAAAGCGAGTCGATGATAACGTTGATAAAAGATTTAAAATGATGAATAAACATTCTTTTTTATTCGTCGAATTTGTTCTTGAATTTAATAAAACGTTTATTATTTTTTGAGAGTTCGAATAATCATTATTTCAAAGCAAAATCTTTTAAATAAATTTAAAGATTTGTGCGAACGAGTTTTTCATTTTTGATGCTTGTCACGTTATGAGTGTGTTTTAAAAAAAGATATACATTATGAAAATAAGTTTTTTTGAAAATGTGTTTTATCGTCGAAACTTCGAAAATTATCGACTTATCTTTATACATCGAATTGAAAAATCTAATATCGCTCGAATTTCATCTTGGTTGTTTTAAAGAATCATTATCGAGATCGTCGATTTTTGAGAGATCTCGTTTCTCGAATTGTTCAGAAGGATCTGGTTGAAACGAATTATTATAAACGTATTGTGACACGATGGCGGAAGCAGTTGTTGCGATGATAGTTTATAAATGAGGATCATTGAGATTTATTTTATTTATCGAGTTGATTGAATGAGAATAGATTGTCTTTTTAATGAAAGTCGTTTTGATAATCAAGTCGATAAGTTTTGAGATTGAAAATTTAAAAAAAATGAATATCGATAAGGTAAGCGAAATAATTCTTATAAACGATAAATCTCGAAGGCGTTAAAGAGCCTGAATTTCGTTTTTAAATTTGATGAAAATAACATAAAGTGTAAATCGATTTATAATTTAATCCATCGATCAAGAATATGCTTCGATAAAATTTAATCGTATAAAATAACGTTGAGCTCTCGTCGAAAATATTTCTTTATTAATTAACGATAATCGAAAATTGTTGATAACAATCTGAGTGATGAGATTATGAATGTTTTTAATAAAAAGATTAATGAAGAAATGGTCGATTTTAAAGAATTCTTGCAATTAAAAAGAAAAAATGACGATGTCTCAAGTGATTGAATTTAAGGTCGAAATTAAAAACGTAAAAGAAATCAGATTGAGAATATTTGTTGATAATTTAAAGAAAATACGATAAAAGATAATGTAAAAGAAAATGATTAAAAGAAATATTTGAAAAAAGATTGAAGTTTTTGATAAAAAATATTTTTCCCGCGTGTAAAAATGCTTGATTAAACAATCAGATCGGCGATCCGAAATTTTCGAAGAACAATAAAAATATTCTCGAAAGTCTCAAAAACCTCGTTTCGTCGGGTTTCACGTAAAGAGTCGACGATATTATCAAATCGACGATTAAATAGAAAAAATAAGATTTTCTTTTATAACATTATAAAGAAGTCTTCGATAATGAAATAAACGAATTATTCGATAATAAAGCGGAAGATTTATTAAAAGAATAAATTTTGATGTTATAAATAATTAATGCTTATCGAGAAAAGAGTAGATTAATTATCGAACTTCTAATGCTTAATAGATAATAATATGATACTTATTATACGTTTTTCGATATTATTATCATTTGCTAAAAATATAAACTTTTTGCGAATATGTGAATAAATTGTTTTTTTATTTAAAAAGAATTTGCTTATTAAGTATATGCTTTATCAAATCGCTTACTTCGATAATTTCTTTCCTTATCGAGATACTTGTCTTAACAATTTCTAACAGATTTAATATCTGCGATTCGAGATTATTCGAATTAATTAAATCGTATCGTTTTATAATTCGTTTCGTGATTACGATATTAACTTTAAAAGAATTATTATATTATTAAAATATTAAATTGCGTTTGTGATTATCATTTGCTTATTTTTATATAAATCTTCTTTATTTTTAAAGCTTTGTGACGTTATGATATTAGATTAATGATAAAGTTGTTAATAAACGTTTCAAATATGATATTGATGTTGCTATCGTCGTCGAAGAAAAAAACGTTATTAAAACATTAAAATTTCAATTAGAAAATTATATCATTTTAATTATATATTAATCTTTTAAGAGATTATGTTATATGAGAGAATATATATTATAGTATTTTCGTTTTTCGTTGCATTTTAAATAAATAAGAAATGAATGTTTTAAATCATTTTAAAGATATTTTTTTTCGTTTCGCTTTTTCGCAACAATTTAATAACGAGATAATTGAATATTTCATCGAATCGCATTTATTCGAAAGATTATATTTAATATTTTATATGTTTTTTATAACGAGTTAAACGATTAAAAAATAACGTTGTTATTATTTTTAAAAGAAATAATATTACGAAGTTTATAATAAAGTCTTTATCAAAATTTTAACATTATATTAAAATATATCAAGTCTTTATATTTAGAAAATAGAGAAATATATTCAAAACAGTCGTATTTACGTTTATTATTTTTCAAAATCAGATTTTTATTTTTGCTTTGATATAGTACGTCAGAAAAAAAAAGTGCTATCGTTATATTTATTTTATTCAAAATCGCATATTTTTCAATAAAGAATCAGTATTTTTTTCACCTTAAACGTATTTTTATAATATTAAAATTTTAAAGATCTTTTTATCGCTATTTTATTAATATCGATTTTTTTATTAAGTTATTAATTCGATTTATCGTTACATTTATTTTATAAAAAAATTATATTTCGTAAAAAGTTATTCTCTCTTTTCTTTTAAATTCGTTTTTATAGTATTAAATTATTAAAAATCTTTTCAGCATCGCTTTATTAAATTCGAAAAGCTTTTAATATCGACTTTTTAACTAAATTATTCAACTATATTTAAGCATTAACTATTTTTTGAATATCATAAATGCATCGTTTATTTAATTTTATTTTCATTAATTAATTAATTATTAAATTATAATTAAATAATTATATACGTTAAATCTTTTTATAATTATTATAAAAAAATATTCGATTTTAAAAATAAGCTTTATAATTATATTTAACACGAAAGTTAAAAGCTTTTTTTTAATAAAAGCGCTACTGCTAACAAAATTGCGTTGATTTAATTTTTTATTTTTGAGATAAAATTAAACGATGCGAACATCGCTATCAAAAAGACGAGAATAAAGTATTTTACGCACGTTATAATATCGATATCTTTCTTCGCTACTAAGAACATTACGATTCACAAATCTAATTTAATATTATTTTTTATTTTTGAGACGATATTTAGTGATGCGAATATCGTTATTAAAAAAAGAGAAATAAATTATAATATATATACACGTTTCGCAGTAACATTCTTTTTCGCTATTAAAAATATAACGTTTTACGATTTTGATTTATTAATACTCATTTTTGTTGAAAATATTATTTTAGAAACTTTATTATTATTATCGTTATTAATTTATCGAATATTGTTATTTTTATTATTCGCATATAAAATAATTATATTAAAGATTTATTTTATAATTATTAATTTGTATATACGTTATATTTTATTAAGTAACTTTTAAGCTCGTAATAAAATTATATATTTTACGATAATATTTTTTATCATATTTATATAAAATCTTTACGAGAAATTTTATAATAAAAAGAAATTAATTACTTTTACATTAAGTAAGATTTTTAATTTCTTAATTAATTAAAATATATTATTCGATTGTCAAAAGTCTCGTTTTAAATGTTTAAATTCGATCGTTAAAATTTCATTTTTCGTCGCTATAAAATCGAATACTTAGGTATTTATTTCGCAATTATACGATTATATAAAATTTACTAAATATGAAATTATTATTAATATATATATAAACGATGTTTAAAAGTATATTATATCGTTAATTGATCTCGCTATCGTCGATTAAATCGTTATATAATTTCGTATTTTAACATTTTAATAAAGAAAGTTATTAACAAATTTATATTAAGATATATAATATTCGAATAAGATTTAGCGCTTGCGACTCGAAATCGATCGAATTAATTAAATTATATTATTTAACGATTTCTTCTCTGCTCGAAAATTAGATTTTATGTATTTATTTTATAATTAAATGCTTATATAATTATAACTTCTTCATTTTTTTATTAAATGTTTTTAAAATTGAAGTCTTATAACGTTATAATAGCATATTCGCGATAAACTATTCGCTAAATTTTCGAAATAAATTATCGTCGTCGTCGTCGCCGTCGAAGAAAGTTATCGTTAAAATATTAAAAAAGCTTTGTTTTTATTGATTTTTGAGCATACATAATAAGCGTTTTTTATAATATTATATTATAATAATAACATTAATAATAAAAAGAGTTTACATTAATTTATAACGATAAAAATTATCGTTATTCGAAGAAGAAAATAATATTATAAGCGTATTTTATTTAGCTTTATTATTTATTTAATTTTATCGAATTTATCGATTTTAGCGTGCTTTAAAGATTAATATATAAACTTTTCTTTTTTATATATAATTTTCTAAACTTATTATTTTCGTTATATACATTTATATAATTTTAAACTTTATATTAATTTTGATAATAACGAGAAATTTTATTTAATTCGAATTTTTAATATAAAATTGTTTTATATAATTCGAAATAAATGCGAAATAATTTTTATTATATATTCGAGATAACACATTTTATAATCTTTTTATAATATCGTATTCATTTTTTTATATTTAATAATATTTAATATAATAATTAATTATCTTCGAATATATTTTTATTTATATTCGACGTCGAATGTGATCGAGATATTTGCGATTTATTTTTAAAAAATTGAGAATTATAAGTTTTTTCGATATCGATAATGCGTATTCGCGAGTTATTTATATTATATTCAAAAAACGAATAATGTTTAATATTCGAAAAATGTTTAAAAGTTATAAAGTTTTTATATTTTTATTTTCTCGTCTCACGAAGTGTGATTGAAGATAAAAATTAAATTTATATAAAATCAATATGCGAGATTAAGAAAATTAAAATGTTTTAACGCTTTCGATTACGAATAAATAATTAAAAAGCTTATAATTAAATTATATTAAAAATAAGAAAATAAAAATCGCGTTAAATTGTAATTATTAATATAAAAAATGAAAATATATTAAAAAAAAAATGAGATTGATTTTTGTGTTTATTTAAAATAAAATATATAATATTTATTAATCTCGTAAATTCGATAATTTATTATCTTTAATATAAATGAATTTTTATTATATAATTTATAAATTAATAAAATTATTAAAGTTTAACTTTTTTAAAAACGTTTAACGTTTATATTTTTATTATATATTTTATTGTTTATATTATTCGATTCGACTTTATAAATATTTTTTTAATATTAATAATGCGATTATTTTATATAATTCGTTTTTCTTTTTTAAATAAAAAGCATTATTTAATAATATATTTTCGAGTTTAATAATTTTTTTCGTAAAAATAGTTAAACGTGTCGATTGCATTATATATATATAAAAAATCTTTTAATATTATCTTAATTCGTAATTATATAATTATTAAATTTACAGATTTTTATATTTTAATATAAAAATTCATAATTAAGTAATGTGATTTTGAGACGTATTTGCGAAATTCACGTTTAAAACTTTTCATATATATTTATTAATCAATCTTTTAATTTTCATTAATTAATTATTTAATACGTTATTTAATCGTTGAAAATAAACATTATTAATTATCTTAATTGTCTTAAATGTTTTATTATAACGTTTTTTTAATTAATTAATCGATTATTTCATTATTTAAAACATTTTTATATATAATTATTTATCGTATAATAACGAATATTTTTTCTTTTTTAAATTTCGCGAATTTGATAAAGATTTTTTAAAGAATATATTATCTCGATTATTTTAAAAAGTCGATTATAAATTCGATGATTATTTAATTGTAAATTTAAATAATAAATGTTAATAAGTTAATATTAATTGCGATTTAATAGATTATATCGATTTTTTTTAATTCTTTAAAGTATATTATAAAATAATCGTTATCGTTTAAATATCGTTTTTATATTACGTCGATTTAAAAGATATATATTAAAACATTAATTTTCTCGTTTATTTCATTTTCGTTTATATATATATATAAAATATGATAATTAATTGTAATTTCCATAAAATGTTTCGTAATAAACTTTTTTTTATTTTTATAAATCTTCATTTTTAAGAATTTTTATTACGATAACATTATATAAAAAACTTTTTTCTTCATTATGTCTTAAAATCAACGTCGATACGTTAAATCTTTAATCATTTTTAAAGAGTTTTTAAGTCGTATATACTTTGCGATCGATTTTTGTTTTTCGATAATGTTTTTAATTAATTTTATTATTTCGTAATTTGAGTTACTTTATAATTTAAAAATTACCTTTACGATAACTTTTTTAAAAATTATACGAATTAAAAATATATAATATTTCACATTTAAAATAATTTTTAAAACATTTTTAAATTCTTTTAAAATAATATATATGATTTTCTTTTAAATAATTTTAAACGTTTATATAATCTTTTTTTTTTTAAATTTATAATCTTTAATAAATGAGATATATTAAGCGATATATTTAAAAAATAATGTGAAAAAAATTATATTTTAATATAACTTTTATAAATTTTTATAAAAAAAAATTCAAGTTAAATTTACGTAATATATTAAATTATTAAATTTTATAATAATTTTCGTTTTTAATAATTGTATATAATTCGTTTATTTTAATTTAAGGTCGAATTTTATTTTCAATAATCTTGCGAATTTTTTTGATTTATTTTTATAAGTATTTAAATCGAGTATTATTTATAAATTATTCTTTTTTAACGTCTTTATTATTCGTTTATTAAATTAAAAATATATTAATTTATATTTATTTATTTCGAATTTCGAGACATAAATTATCGTTTAACATTAAACTTTAATGTGTATTGTTTATAAAATCTCGCAATTCGTTTATATTATAAGTTTTTTCATTAAAATATTAACGTCGTCGATATATATTGAAATTAAATAATTTTTTTCTTTATATAAATTTGTTATATTAACGTTATAAAAGAGATATAAAATAAAAGAGATTAAAAATCTTTATTAAAATAATATTTTTATTTCGTATTTAAATGATTCGCCTTCGAATATAACGATAATAATCGATTAATATTTTAAAAAGCTTTAAATTCAACGTGTAATTTTTTCATTTATATTTTTCATTTTTAAATTATATAATAACTTAAAATATAAAACGTTATCGAAGATATTTTTAACGTTTAATATTAATAATAAAACGATTTAATTATTTTTCGATTTTCACGCTTTATGATTTCTTTTTAATGTTATATAAATAACGTTTTTAATTAAAAAAAGTTTGCGCTCGCTCGTATGTTATTTAAAAAGAAAAAAAAAATTATCAAATAATTCAATTTTATAATTATGATTTTTTTAAATTTCTTTTTTAATGTGTTAAGAAAAACGATCGATCGATACGATTTTAATTAAATATAATTTTTTTTATCGAAATTTTTAGATTTTTTAAACACAATTATTTTAAAATAATGAAAGTATTTAAGATAATAATTATATTCGATATAAAAATTATAAATGTTTTTTAATTAAGTCTTTATGCGACTTAAAGTTATTTATAAAATTCGAAAAATTAAATCGTCGTCTTTTATAATTTTATTTAAATAATTTATTATTATAACTTTTCGAATTTCACGTTTAATAATAATCGAAAACTTTTTCGAAGATAAATATTTATATTTTTTTATATTATTTAAATTCGTTTAATATATTTATAAAAAGAAATTGTCTTTAAATAACGTTTATTTTTCGACGATTTTAATAATTATATTATTTCGTTTCGCGAGTTTAAAAGTAAATAATAATGATTTAATTTAATCGTTTTCAATTTATTTATTTAAGTTTTAAAACTTTCGATTATTATCGTATTCGTTTATATATTATTTTTATTATTTCGTTTATTTATTTTTTAAAAGTTTTTTTTTAATATTTTAAATTTAATTAAACGTCGTTTTATTTTTGCGAGAGCGAATTTATTATCATTTTTTATTCAATTTTCGAACTTTTTTAATAATTTTTTTTGATTTTAAATTTATTTTCGATTTCGATTTAAGATATATTTTATTAATAAAAATAGCATTAATAATAACGTTATAAAAAATTGTAATTAATAAATTTATTTGATAATTTAATTTAATTTTTATTAAAATTGAAGTTAAATTTATAAGTAGTTTTAAATTAAATTTTTTTAAAAAATTTATCGTTTTAAGTTTTTTTCAATTACGAATTTTTTTTTAAAATTGAAAAATCAAATTTCGCTTTAACATTGTAAAAAAAATCTTATAATTAAAATCGAAGTTTTTTTTTTAAGTGATATCGCATTTTATTATTACGAATATGAGATTTATAATAATCACTTTATTATACTTTTTAAATTTAAACGTTTATATTTATTTTAATATTAATAATTAAAATTTTATAATATTTATAATATCGATTATAATGTTTATTTTCGCGTGTTAATATTTTTTTAACTTTATTTATAATAAATAATATAAATTGAAATTATTTATAATAAAATGTTTATCGATCGCGTTTTTTATAATCGCAGTTCGAAGAATATCGAGAAATGAAATTTTCGAATATGATTTTATTACGTCGATTTTGTTTTTTCGAAAATGTGTTTTAAACTTTTAAAAGAAGAAAGCGTTATAAATATTATAAATGTATAAAATTTTCTATTTTTTCTCTTGAAATTTAATTATAATAATTATTATATCTTCGTTATATATTTTAAAATATTAACGATTTATAAATATTTCGATATTAACATATATATAAATTTTAATTAACGTGTTTTTCGCGTTTAAATAACATAAATAATAATTTATTAAAGTTGAATAATAAATTTAATTTTTTTTAAAATGTTTTCAAAACTTTTATATAATTAAAATGTCGTATTCGAAAATTGTAAGTTTTTAAAAAAAAGATTTTATGATATTTATCAACTTATAAACGTTATATTAAAGAATTGTAAATCGTGATTTTTAAAACTATAATGTTTATTAAAACGGGTGTATATTTATAATAAAATGTTTTTTTTTATTTTTTATAATTTTTATAACACTTTTAATTTGACGATTTTTTAAAGAAATGTTTATTTTTATAATTATTTTCGTTATTTTTAAAAACGAGATTTCATTTATAAAAAATTCGCGCATCGAATTCGTGTCGACGAAAAAAATAACGTAATTCTTTTTGATTTTATTTTAAATTAATAATTCTATCTTTAGCGACTCTTTATAAAAGATTAAATTTATAAGTTTTTAAATTTCCTTTTTAAATTTCATTTTTGAAATTAATAAATGATTTTTTTCATTTATATTTTTGATTTTCGTTTTTATTATATTTGTTTTTGCGAAAAACAATCTCTTAAAATTAAATGCTTTTAAAAATGTTATTTTAGAAATGTTAATTAATATTAATGTTTTTATTAAAGTATTTAAAAATATTCGATTTGTTATTTAATCGCTCGCTTTGTGTCTTTTAATACGATTTTTATTTAACGACGTTAAAAGACTTTTTATCGTCGTTTTACGTTTTTTTAATCAAATTATTTAATTTTATCTTTAAGAGTTTTATAAAAACGTTATTTTAAAATTAAAAATAATAATTTTCGAATTTATATTAATGTTTATATTTTAATTTCGATTTTTTGCGATGCTAAAATCGAATATATTTAATATAATTTTTATTAATTAATTTGATAAAACGACGTTAACGTTGATTATAATTTTTATTAATTAATTAAATAAGACAAAAATAATATTGTTATTATTAATTAATGTTTTCGTGATTTTTATTATAAAAGTCTTTTTCGAAATTCTTTTTATTTTAAATTAATCAAGTTTTTATATCTTCGCGAGCTTCGCTATATTAATTTTTATAATTTGAAAAATAATTAATTAATTTCTTTTCGTCGATTGAGTATATTTAATAAAGAAATAAATTTTGTTTTTAAAATATACGATTTAAGGTTCTCGACGCCTCTTTATTATCTTTTAAATAATTATTTTAATACGTTTACATTTAAGATTATAAATTTTATATAAACTTTAATAATTAACGCATTTAAATTAAAAGTTTAATTTTTGATATTTTTCGCATTTTTTAAAATTATATTCTCGAACGTAATATACGCAAATTAAAGTTTTAAAATCGTATATAAAAATAATATAATTTGATTTTTAACATATAAAACATTTAATAATTCGATTTTCGCGAATATGTTTTTTATAATCATAATACTTATTTTTTTTCGATAAAAATTAATTTAAATCGATTCTTTAAATAATATTAATATAATAAATTTTTGAAAATTTCATTATTATTATTAAGAGAAACATTAATAAATTTTTAACTTTATTTTTATTTAATTATTTAATATATTAAATATCGACTTTTTAAATATAATGCGTATTTATTTAAATAATCGTTTTAACGAGAAATTCGACATTTTTCGAAAATTAATAAATTATAATCGAAACATTATAAATTATTATTTTAAAAGTAAAAATTAAAATAAACGCGTTTTTATTAAAATGTATTATTTAAATTTTAACGTTTTTAACGTTTTTTAGAATTTCGACGTTTTTTCGAATTTTTATAAAAAATCGAATATTTCTTAATTTGAGTTAAATAATAATTTCGATTTTAATTATTTTCAACGTTAAATATATTTTAAGACGGGGTTTAATATAAGTTTATAACTTCTTAAAAAATGGTTTACGATAACGTTCTTTAACGTTATTATTTCTAAATTTAATAATAATTTAACGCTTCATTTTAACTTTATTTTTTAATATCGAAATTAATTAAAAAAAAATAAGAGATTATAATATTTTATAAAAATAATAACGATATAATAAAAAGTTTTTTCGCTTATACTTTTATAAAATCGAGATAAATATTTATAATAATAATATTAATTATTAAATGCTTTATAATTATAACGTCGTTTTTAATACGTTTAATAAATTATTTTAAACGTTATATTATTATTAAAAGTTTTTTATTATTTAATTAATCGATTGCTTTAATTATTATCGTAAATATTATATAAAATATAATTTCGATAATAACTTAAAATACTCTCTTTTAAAAAGAAATATTAAAATTATTTATAAAATATTTAAAAATGACTTTAAACGTGTTTTAAATAAAAAAGAGTTATTTATTAATAAAAAAAACTTTATAATCTTTTAACATTCGAGATTGTTTTAATTTATTACTTTTTTTATAATATATCACGATTATAAAAACGAGGCGAGATATAAGATAATAATAAATAAAATTAATTTAATAAAAACTATTAATGATAATTATAAATAATTGTTAAAATCGATCGATAATAATAACGCACAAGTGATAGCGCATAAATAAAGTAATCGAAAAATGAAAAGCACTTTTTTAAAGTAATATAATAAATATCTTTAATATTACGATCAAACTTAGTCAAATTAATTAACTTAATTAATTATTTAATATATATTAAAAGCGCGAGCTTTTCAAAAGTGAAAAGCTTAAAAGTTTTTACATTATAATAATATTTATTCTTTTTACGCTCGAAAAAGATTTTCGAAATCCCTCTTTTTCTTTAAAGGCTTTTCGAAAACTCTTCGAGAATTTTTATCGAAGAGACTGTTCTCGCAAGCTCGAAATTATAATATATAATATAATATATAAAACTTTGAGCTTGCTTCGACAGCCCCTTCGATAAAAGTCTTCGAAAAGCTTTTAAAAAGTTTCGAAGAATAAAGAGATTCAAGAGTCTATTAGAGACTTAAAGCATTTAAATTTTTTTAAAAAAGATCTCGTTTATAATAAACCTTTTAATTCATTAAATTAAATTTTATAAAAATAACATTATTCGAAAGCGCGTATTTAAATTAATAAATTTATTTATTTATTTTATTATCATATTTTATGTATTAAAAAAGAAATTAAAAATAATAAAATATAAAAAGTCGATATTCGAGGTTTAATTTTAATATATATTAAAAATGCGAGCTTTTTAATAGTAAAAAACTTATAAAATACGTGATAAAATTAATAAAATTAAGTATTTAAATGTGATATATTATCGATTTACATTATATATATTGAAATAACTCGCGAAATAAATATTAATTCGTATAATTTAATAAATAATATATATAAATAATTATATTTAAATAACGTAAATTTAATTTTATTAAATATCTTAAAAATCTTATATAATAACAAAAAAATCTCGATTTAATATATAATTTTCATAATTTTAATCGATATATCGTCACGCGATATATGTTTAATTATGTCTTATATCTTATATATATATATTTGTTTTAGGATAATAAATTTCTATTAACATGCTTTTAAATAAATCTTTTGATTTTTTTTTGATTTTTTTTCCCCTTTCTTTGCAAGCCTAGTTTGTTTAAAAGCATAAATTAAAATTTAGATTTAACGTTTAATTCGTACGTTTATTTTATACGTTTAATACGTATATATAATTTATATAATTCGTATAATTTATACGTTTAATTCGTTTAATTCGTACGTTTACGTTTTATATATATTATAAAAAAATATAATAACGATAAATAATAATGTTTAATTTTAAAAAATACATTTAACGATAATTAAAATGTATATTTTATTTCGATAAAAATGAATTATAATTAAATGCAAAAACGAAGATATATCGTTATTAATTTAAACGATAAAAAGTTAAATACAAAAAAGTTGAATATAATAAAAAGATTTAACGATAACGAAATATAATATATATTGTTATTAATCATTCTTAATAATAAATTAAATATAATTATTATTTCGATATATAATATAAGTTATTTTAATAAATAATTATTATATAATAATAATTATCGATAATAAATAAAAGTTAACAAAAAAAAATTAATAAAAAGTCACTCTGTCACGAAGTGATCTTGAGAAAATAGATTTATTTAAGAATTTCGCTGATCGTTAAGTTAAAAGGTCAAATTTCACATCGAGAGATACGATTTTATCTTATTACTTATAGGTGCCCGAGTTGAAATTATAATATTATCGTTTCTTTTCGATAAATTTCGTTTCGAAATCGAGCTTTTATAATCGTTTTCAATCGAAGTTGTAAGCCGAAAATCTCTCGTCGTTTTTCGAAGCTATTAATTTTGTTTATATCGATTTTGTATATTGCGTCACTTTATTAAAAGCTAATTCAACATTACGAATTCAATTTATAAACTTATTTTAAAGTTCGAACTCAAAAGCTTCGATTCGAGATATGAAATTATGTTACGAAATAACCTCGAAAGAATAAATTTACTCGAGAATTTCGCTAATCGCTAAGTCAAAAAATCAAATTTCATATTAAAAGATGCGATTTTATTTTATTATTTATAAATGCTCGAGCTGAAATTATAACACACTTTTCGATTATATAAATAAAACGAATTATTTTATAATTACGTTTATATAAAAATTAAAATTAATAAATCGAAAATAAATTTTCTTAAATTCACTTTATTATTTATATACTTTATAATTATATTTTTTATATATAACGTATTAATCGATTAAATTATATTAAAAATACGTTATTATATAACTTATTAATAAATTTCAATGTGCGAAATTAAAAAATAATGATTTTATTTATCTGAAAAAATGTAATATAAAATATAAAAAAATCACATTTATTTTTTAAAGATTTATTTATTTAACTAAAGATTTTATTATTAAATCGTTTATAATAACCTTTAAATTTTTAAAAATAAAATTTAATTCGTTTTTTATAACTAATTTAAATTTAAAAAAGAAAAAAAAAGAAAAAAATTATTGTTAACAAATATCGTTAATACGCATTTTAATATATAAAATTCGATTAATAAAAAATCGATCGTAAATATAATAAAATTTATTAATAAAATTTATAATGTAACGAATTCGTGATAAAACGACGTAAATAAAAATTATATTAATGTTTTTAATAATAAAATTCACGACGATTTTATTTAAAATCAATTTTTAATTTTTATAAATAATGATAATAAAGACGAGAGTTAATAATATTTGCGTTTAAATATATATACTTTTATTATTATTTCATTATTACTTTTTTAATAATATAAATATTATATATCTTTTATTAACAAAAACATATATTCGTTTAAAATAGTTAATTATTTTAACGAATAATCTTATTAATATAACATTAAAAAAATCTTAAACGTTATTCTTTTAAAAAAAATTATATATCGTGATTATTCTTTTATTAATTAATTTCTTATTTATATATAAATTTTATATCAATGTAATTTTTGTTTTCTTTATTAATAATAATTAATTATCGAAATTAACGCAATTTTAAACGAAGATTTATTTAACGTTTTTGTTTAATATTGATAATTTTAAAATTAATAATAAAACGTTTAAGTGACTCGAAATGTTGAAAGTTATAATTATTAACTTTTCGATTAATAATATATAATCGTAAAACGATATTAAACGATTTTTATTCGACTGCATTAAATTTTTTCTTTATTTATTTAATAAACGATTATCAACTTTTTATTATAATAAATTTCTCACATAATTAATCGAAAATATCTTAAAATCGAATAATCTCAAATGAAATCTTTTATTAACGCATTATTTAAATAAAAATAACGATTTAATTAATAATTAAATATGCTTTAAAATCGATTAAAATACTTTTAAATTCGTATAATAAAGTGCTATAAAAAGCGATAATTAAAATAAAAGAAAATTATTCAAAATCATCGTAGAAAAGAATGTTTATTTTTTTATAAAAAGTATTATAACTACATTTAATTTAACGTAATCGACGATTAATATAATAAAAGATTTAATTATTTATTACCGATTTTTTATTAATAATTAATAATTAATAATATTAAAAATTATCTTAAAGACGTGAAAAAAACTTTTAATTTAATTTTTGAAATTTCTTTTTAACGAGTAACGAGAATAATCGATAAAAAATAAAATTATAAATAATATAAATCGTTATTTTTATAAAAACATTTTTTATAATTAAATAAACGTTTTTTTATTAAATTAACTCGTAAATTAAATACTTTAAAATTATATTAATAACTTTCGGTTTTTTTATATTAATTATATCGTTAACGTATAAAAAAGTTGAAACTTACTTTTTTAAAAATAATAATTCTTTTTATCAAAAACGTTTCTTTGCTTAGTGTTTAAAATATATAAATCGTTTATTTAAATTAAATTAATAAAAGACAAAGAATCGTTATTAAAATTATCGTATATTAATTCGATATATTATCTCGTTTATTTTATATTAATATCGAAATCTTTATACAACTAATCGTGATTCATATTTTTCAATTAACGACTTAAATTAATTTCAATTAAGATTATTTCGTTATCGTAATGTGAATTACGAAGAGTTAATATTTTCTTATTTTAATAATTTAAATTATTATATTTCACATTAAAAATAAATTCGTTTAACGATAATAATTAAATAATGAATAAATCGTTTAAAAAATCGAAAAAATGATAATAATTATCGTTTTAATAACGTTAATAAACTTAATTTTACTTTTTATTAATAAATAATAAAGTTAACAAATCAACATTTCGAAAGAGATAATAAAGCATAATTTTCACTTTATATTATTTCGAATAATTCGTTTTTTGATTAAAACGAGAATATAAATTGAAAATCTTTTATTTTCGTATAAATCGAAAAATCTTATTGCGTTAATTATAGTCTCATATAATTATTATAAAACTTTTATTTATTAAAAACTTATCATAAATGCAATAACGTTCAATTTAAATTTTATTTAAAATAATCTTTAATTTATTTAAAGGAAATCTTTTACGTTAAATATTATTCGATTAAATATCGAAATTAACGATCGAGCGAAAATTATCGCGAAACTTATAATTTAATAATAAATAATAAATCGATTAAATCGATTAATCGCGTTTCGATATTATTTTATTATATAATCGATTAATTTAAATAAGTATAAAGTTAATGTTTAAGAGATTATATAAATGTTTTTATTTATATTAACGAGCTTTTTAGATTTTTTCTTCTTCTTTAACGTATATTTAATAAAATAATAAATCACATTTTTCTCGTCGATATAAAAAGCGAAATCGATATTCGTAGATTATATTAAATTAATAATAACATAATATATATTAATATATAAGTCGTTTTATATCGATTTAAATGTTTTATAAACGAAATTATTATAATTATCGATTATAAAAGTTTTTTATTAAGATTATAAAAAGATAAATCGATATTTTATTTGCTTGATAATTTTATCACGTTAATAATAATATTAAAACATACATTTATAATATTATATTCAATTAAAAAACTTTTTTAACTCACGAAAAATATTATAATAATTAATAAACTTACGATTAAATGAATATTTTATTATAAATTTCAAATCATTATTTAAATTAATAATAATAATTTTAATTTCTTAATATTTCAAATATTCGACGATTTAATCGATATTTAAAACGTTTTAAATTTATAAAAATTCGTAAATATAATCGTTTTCTCGAATTTATTATTTAAATTAATATTAATAATTCATTATATTAAACTTTTTATTTAAAATATACTTAAATAAAAAACGAAAACGTAAATTTAAATATTTAATTACAATATAAAAGTTTTATTAAATTAAATAAAAGGTAATATTATGTTATTAAATTTTAAAAACGTTAAAATATTCGTCTTTATCGAATATATATTAATAAAAATTATGTTATTAAAAATTAATAATATTAATCGTAAAAAAGATACTAAAAATTTCTTAATTATATACGAATAATTCGAAATTTATTTTTTCTTATTATTAATAAAAGCGTGTATTTCGTAAATTATAAATCTTTTATATTAAAATATTAAATGTTCGATTATTATCGTTATTAATAAAATCGCGAAGTTTATTAATATCGACAATTTAATTAATCACACGTTTTTAAAATTATTTACTCGATTTCTTAAATTACGCTCTTAATATCGTATTAAAAATTTATTAACGAAAACGAAAATGTTATACGAATTTCTTATTTTAATATTTCATTAAATGCTTAACGTAATTTTTGAATAAAATCTCTTTTTAACGATTAATATAAAATAAATAAAATCATTTGAAAATAATATAAAAAAAAGTTATTCGAATAATATTTGATAATCGATTATACTCGCTGATTAATTAATTAAGAAAAGAAATTAATATAATATTCGACTCAATCAAAGGTCGTATAAAAGATAAAAACTTATTATTAAATATATTTTAAAACACACGAAATTCAGATATATCGATTATAAAATTTGATATATACGATTCTTCGATGAAAACGATTAAATTATCGATATGATTTAAAATTAAAAAAAGCGATCATAATCAGCAAATTTGACATTTAAAAGACCCTTTCGAAAACTTTTCGAGAATTTTTCGAAAGCTTTTATTAAAGAAATCGTTCTCATAAATTCGAAAGAGAAAAAAAATAAAAAATAAATAAGAAAAAAAATCATCATATATTAACATTTAAAGCTTCGTTTTCAAAATCTATATTTTCAATTTTCTCGTTATTGTCTTTTTCATTATTTAAAATATTTAATATATTATTAATAATATAATCATTTTTCGATAATTAAAATAAACGTTTTTAATTAATTTAATTAATTGATAATTTGAATAATGTTTAATTAAATAAATTAATCACGTCTCGATATTTTGTCGACGTATATAAAATCTTCGTTAATAATCACGATTGAATTTATTATCGCTTTTATTTAACGATAAAAATTTCAAAATTAAAATTTATAATTTTTGAAAAAGAGAAAATAATTTATAAATTAACTTTAAAATATTTTATATTTAATTAATATAATAACTTTTATATTTATATTAACAATTTTTAATATAAAATAATTTCATTCGAACGTAAATTTTAATAATTAACATTTTTTCGATTATCGTTAATTACGATAATTTAAAAAGCATAAATTTAAAATTCATTTTATTGTCGACAAAATAAAATATAAAATCGTTTATTATGTTTTTAAAACATCGTTAACAAACAAATTGTGAATCTTTTATTTATAATTTTATATTGAATTTAATTTTCTTATAAACGTTATATATCTCGCGTTTCAATTTATTTAATTCGATATAAAAATTAACGATAAAATTTTAATTCTTTTTAAAGCATATTAAGATTAATTCTTTCTCGTCTCGAATTCGAAATTAAAATGTTTTCAACGAAATATTATTATTGCATAAAATAAGTAATTGTAAAATATATTCAAATTTCGATTATTTCGTTTAATAGTAATTTTTGCAAAGCGTTCGTTTTTAATTATTACGAATATGATTTTTACGTATAATAATATATCGTTCTCGATTATAATATCGTTATTAATTTAAATATACGTCGCAAACGAGATATAAACAAAATATTATACGATTCGAAAATCTCGAAATATCACATTCGTCGCAAAAATATTATTCTTATTTAAAAATTAATATAAACGTTAAAAATTTTAAAAAAATTATTTCACGTTATTTTATTTTTTTTATCTTTTATTTATAACGATTTTTTTCGTTTTATAATCGAAATAATTAACGTTTTTTAATAATCGTTTTCGCAATTATACGTCTTATATTTTTTTATTTATTTTACGATTTTTCGTTTTAATTATTATTATTTTATAACTTCGAAATTTTCATTTTTCTTTCGCTAACGATTATTTTTCGTAAAGACAAAAAAAAAAGATTTCATAAAAAAAATATTAAGATTTATTTTATCGAATAATCTTCGCTTTAAGAATAAGCATAAAATAATCAACGTATAAAACGACGACGTAAAAGAGTTATTAAAGCGATATATTTAAAAATATTTTAATTAACGCGATTTAATATAATCAATAATAATATTAAAAAAAGTTTCGAAAATAATTTAATTAAAAAAGATTATATTAAAGTTACATTCGTAATATTAAAAGAATTTACAATTATAAAAATTTAATAAAAACGATTAAAGCGAAATTTATTCGAATAATTTTAGTAAAATACGAAAAATTTTATTTTATTTCGCACATTTAATGTAAAATTTAAATTATTATATTAAATTCGTTTAAAATAACATTATTTAAAAACGTATAATAAATTTTACAATTTTATATATTTATTTCTTTATTATATCGTACGTGAAATGAAAATAAAAATAAAAAAATGAAAATAAAAGATTAATGTTCGAGGTTTAATTTTATATAATAATTTATTTAAAACGTATTCGCGTTTAAATCGAAAATGAAAAAATTAAATATATTTTAATTTAATAATCGTGAAATTTAAAAATTTAATTAATTAATTTTAAATATAATTATATTGCACTTTTTTTTTATATAACTTTTAATTATAAAGAAAGTAAGCTTTTTAATAAAGTAATTTATTTAAAACGTATTCGCGTTTAAATCGAAAATGAAAAAATAAGATAAATTTTAACTTAAAATCGTAAATTTTAAAGATTTAATTAATAAAACCTTATTTTAAGCAAATTTATTACTTTTTTATATAACTTTTAATTATTATTAAATATTATATAAAACGTATTATTTACGTCGTTAAATAAACGTAAATAAATAAATATATATAAAAAACGTAATATTATTATTGAGTTTAATGATTAAATTATATAATAAAATTAATTTATAATAATTAAAGAAAAACTTTAAAATATATTAAATAAATATATATTTATTAAGCACTTTTATCAGCGAGATAACTACGAGATTAATTAATTAAATTTAAACTTTATAACTTTAATAAAATTTTATAAAAGATAGCGTTACGATAACGCATATTTTATATAAAACGTATATAATTATTCGATTTAATATATTAATAAAAGTTTAAACATCGAAATTTACTCGACTATTATAAGCTTTTTATTAAAACAATTTTTTTTTAATAATTTACATTATATTATAAATTTATTTTATACGCTTATATATATATTTTTTTTTAATTAATTATAAAGTTATTATTCGTCGTAAAATTAAATTTTTTAAAATTATTAACAATCGAACTTCGAATCGAATAATTAAAAATATTTATTATAATAAAAATATCGAATTTAATATAAGTTATATAAAATTATAAAGACGAAAAATACGAGGTTTTTTTAACATTAAACGTATTAAAAAACATCGCTTTAAACGTACTTCGAAGATTATCACTAAAACTTTTAAAAAAAATTACTTTAATCGAAAATCTTATACGCAAAAAGTCATTTCTTATTTAGTTAAAATATTTCGACGTCGATATAAGTGAATAAATTCTTAAACGATTATTATAAACTCGAATTAATAACGCTTAATTATATAAATATATTTAAATTAAAATAATTAATAAGTAAAATTTAAAAGAGTATCGAAAATATAATATATAATATTTCGAATAAATAATGAACGATTTATAATAATATATGATATTTATAAACGAGACGCATTATTTTTATAATATATTATCTTAAAATCGTGTATTACGAAAACGAAATATTCGATATAATATTAAATTTTTTTTAAAAATTGTTTAATCTCGAATTATGCTTCGTTTACGTTTTAAAGAATATTTTTTAACATTATAATAAAATTACTATTTATCACGATGAAAACGATTTTTTTGATATAAAAATATCGAAGTCTCGTAAACTTATAAAACGTTTTAAATATAAAATTATTTTAAAATATAAACAACGTGTTAAAGATTAAAAAAAATTATTATCACACGATTTGAAAATTAAAAAATTTAATAATTCAATAATGTAAAATTATTACGTTAATAAACTTTTATTAAATTATATCGAGAAAATATATTATTTACGTACACAATTTAATCGAAGTATTTTAATAAAAAATAATAATGAAAATTATAACAAAAAATTTAAATTAATCGAACGAGTTAATTAGTTATATAAAGTTAATTAAATTAAAACACTTAAATATTTAACTCAATTATACGATTTAAATCCGAAAAAAAATATTTAAAAAATATTTAAAATTTATATTCATCGTTAAAAATATCGAAATAAAACGAAGTTGCTATAGATTATTTTCGAGAAACTTGAAAAGAATTTTAAACACGAAATTCGAACTCGCATTATTAAAATATTTTAACGTTGTCGATAAATAATAAAAACAAATAAAAAAGATATTAAATTAAATTTATAATAATAAAATAAAGAAATATGTATATTAAATTCTTTATAATTTTTATTTTTATTTTTAAACGTATATTATTATAATTACTTCGTTATATTTTTTCGAATAATATTCGAAAATTATTCACTTAAAAATTATAATATATTCAAATTTAAAATTTAATAATATCTTTAATTATATATATTATTTTTTGCACGTAATATATTTAAAAGATCATTTAATTATTTACTTTTTAGCTTTTTTTTTTCAAAAAAAGAATGTGATTTGTGATTATATAATTAATTTTTAATATTATACGCGTCGTTTTAATTGTTTTTAAATATTAAAAAAAAAAATTATTAAAAAATATATAATAAATATCGTATATAAATTAATTAAATACGGAAAAAATAAAAATAAATCGTGTTTTTAAATTTATTCGTTAAAATAATGTTAAAATACGATTAACTTTAAAATTAACTTTAAAATTAATTTCAAAACTAATCTTAAAGCTAATTTTACGTACGTTACGCGAGAAACTAATTTTCAACATTTCTTTATAGCGTTAAAAGATAACGTATATAATTATTTTAACACTTTTTTATAACGATACGTTACGATACTTTAATATAAAAACTTTTTTCGCTTTATAACATAAAAAGCTTAATAAAAATTTAAAAGATGTCGCTTTAATATAAAAACTTGCTTTTTTTTTTAATACGAAAACTTAATTATTATAACGATACGTTACGATGCTTTAATATTAAAAAAAAAATCTTTATAATACGAAAAGTTACTTTAATATAAAAACTATTTTTTTTATATAATATAAAAAGTTTAATAATAATTTAAAACTTGATATTTTAATTAAAAACGT
>WOGZ01000305.1:0-39495 GCA_009733775.1 Alectoria sarmentosa
ATATATTTATTATATTATATTTTGAAAATCGTTATTTAAACGTTAACGAGATAAACGTTATTATTAATGTTAAAATCTTTAATTATATGCGATTTTCTAATCTTTATATCATCGTGATCAAATGTATAATTTATAATAATTATAATTATTACGTTATAAATAAGATAAATATCGTTTCATTTTATTAAAATTCGAATAAAAATAAATATAATAAGCGGTTTTTAAAGAAGTTTAATAATCACATTATCTTTGAATTAGATATTGAATATCTTATTTATCGTCGATATAAATTTACTATGATTTTAAAGAATAAATTTAAATAAAATTGTTAAATAATGTTTTATAATTTATATTTGTCGATTAAATATGATGTTCAAATTAATGTGAAAATATGCGTTAACGTTAAAATTTATAAATATATCTTTAAATACGTTTATAAAAATAATAATTAAATTAATTTTCGAAGAAAGCGAATAAACGAGAATAATGTAATAAATTCGATAAATGAAATTTAAAAATATCGAGACGCACGCTGAATGAGGTTAATAAAAATCTATTAAAAAATATTTAATTTCAAATTGTATAATTATAATTTTGTTATAAAGCGATTATTTATTCATTTTTTAAATTAATAAATCGTGATCTTTGATAATGATTCTTAATTATTTAATATAATAATAACAAATGAACGTTAAATTTCTTTTATAGTTTTTTTTTAATTAAATACACGACGTTAATAACAAAGACGATTAACAGATTTTTTTTATATTGATTTAATAAAACATTACGTCTGAAAAAAGAACATTTAAAATAATTAAAAATGAAGTTTATATCAAAAACGCATCGATATCATTGCGAGAATATATTACATCAATTTTAACGCAAGCGAATTTTATTATTTACGCTTTTTTTTTTGAACGTATCGAGTTTCTTATTTTATGAGAATTTATGAACGATGAACGATGATTTTCTTTTAAATTATTATATCGTTTATGTAATAAAAAATCTTACGCATAATAACGTCGAATGAGATGAAACCTTAAAGAAAGCAAATGTTTAAAAGAGCGAAAACTTTTTATAAAGTTTTTTCGTAATGTTTTTATTCAATTGTGAATTTAATAAGTCGTTTAATTTATAAAATAAATATAAAATAAGATATATGATTTAATTTAATTGATGTGTAAAAGTGTCTCAATTGCGGAAGAAGAAAATTATCGCGCTATTTGTTATAATAAAACATTATTATTATTTTTAATGTGATTTTGCTTTTTTTTTTCATTAAAAATAATTTTATTAAGCGTATTTTTTTTTTATTTATTCGCAATTTTTTTCAAAGCGCCTCAATTGTGAGAAAAGAAAATTATTCCACTATTTATTATAATAAAACATCATCATTTTTTTTGATATAATGTTTCTTTTTTCTTTTATCAAAAGTAATTTCGTTAAACGTATTTTTTTTTTTAACATATTTCTTTTGCTTAGACTTTTTAACGATTGTATATATATTTTTCAAATTCATTATTAAAACTTCGCTTTATTAAACGATATATAAGCGAAATAAATTATTATCGAAGACTTTTATCTTTATTTGATTTAAATTCGTTTAAAAAAAACAATTTCAATTTTATAAAAAATATTAATTTGATTAATGATTTTGATTTATTAAAAATATAACATAATTATAAACAATATTATAACGACGAGCGTAATCGTCTTTTACGCGAAAAACGTTTTTATTAAATAAATATTTAAAAGCAAATGTGAACGAATTTTAATAATAATTAAACGATGATTATAAACGTTATTTGAAACGCGATATCTTTTTTCAATAATCATTTCTTCTTTTTAAACGATTATGAGAATATTAATAAAATTATGTTTTAAAACATCGTTTTACGAAAAATACGCGGGGCCTTTAAGGTGACAATTATTATAACTTTTTTAAATATCGTCTTTATTTTTTTTCAAAGAGATTATATCGTTTATTTTCATTTTAAAATCTTTTTAAATGTTATTGTTTAATTCTTTTGCGATGTTATAAATGAATTCGATTTAATCGAATTATTGTGTGCAATTGAGTTAATCTTTTGAAATAAGATTTCGATATAAAATCGTTATAATATCGAGGTTGTTGATCGTATGTTTTAAAACATTCGCAAAAATCTCAAGTCGTTTGATGATATAATTATATGCTTTCGCGACGATTTTCGTTAAATCTTATCGATCATCAAGGGCGTTAAGTCAGGGCGTATCGTTATATTTATTTTAAAAACCTCATATTTATGAAGTCACATTCAAATTTTTAAATTCACGAAAAATATGAAATTTCGCAATTCGAATTTAATTGAGCAAAATCGTGTTGATATAAAAATATTCGCAAATAATCTTTTAAATGTGAATAATAAGATTTCAATAAATATAAAAAAACGAAAGATTATCGATTAATTTATCGATTAATTATCAAATAACATTATTATAAACTTGATTGATATTATTTATCGCGATTTAAATTCACATCGAGCATCTGACTTTTACATTTTTAAAACAATTTTTTGCATTTTTAATAAAAACGTCGTTCGATTCAATAATCAAGTTTTTGATAAATTCTTTAAAATCAAAATGATGTGTATTAATCGTGATCAAATCGTTGACGAAGAAGATAGTTTTCTTTTATTTATCGAATTAATAAACGTTTTTAAATTAATCTTTTTACCATCTCATCATTTAAAATTAAAAAAGAGTTATATAATAATGTTATTGAGAAATTTATAACAATTATAAAATTTATGCAATGAAACACGTTTATAAATTAAATATATTGAATTTAAGATATTCGATTATCGCATTTTTGAAAACGAACATAATAATAAACGTTATTATATATCACGCATGCCTCTTACTCCGCTCGATTCGAATAATTTATATATTTTCTTTCAACGCATTCAATATTTAATTCGTTTAATCTTTAATATAACGATTAATAAATCACAAAATTAATTCTTATAATAAGTCGATTTATATTTATAATCGAAGGTCTTCGCTTATAAATAATTGTATATAATCTTAAATCGAATTATTAATAAAATCAATTTATTCATTATAATCTTAAACGATTTATTAAGAAAACAATCGAGTCACTCGATTAAATGTATTAGAAATAAGATTATTAAGCAGGTGTTTTTTATATAATAATAAAAGTAGATCATATACGCATAAAAAAGCAAGTAAAGTTCGTTTGACCGACGTTATTTAAATTCGTTTCGCCTTCATTTGCCTTAAGTATCATGAATTTAATTTATAAATCTTAATTTGTCGTTTATATATATTTTAATCTTAATATTTCGATATACAGTTTTCATTTAAAGAATAAATTTTTTAAGAATTTTAAATTTAAATAAAATCTCTTATAAAAAACGATGATTTATATAATCGTACGTTTTTTTTTGATTTAAAAATATTATTTCAATATCTTAATTATTATCTTTATAACGTAATATTTTAATTATTATCTTTATAACGTAATATAAAATATTAAATCGTTTAAACATTATTATTAATCAATTTTTTAAATAAAAAGATAAATTGATACGCACTCAAAATCACGTTTAAAATCTTAAATAATCGTCGCATTAAAATTTTAATAAAGATTTTATAGTTAATATTCATTATCATTAAAAAATTTTAATTTTTAAGAAAATAGCGGTCGTCTTTTTTTTTATAAAATATTAATAAGATTTCATTAATTCATTTCTCGAGAATAATATTATATTTTTATATATTATTATATAAGCGTTATAAAGTTAACATTATAATATATAAATTTTTTTTTAAATTCTTCGATCGAAATATATAAAGAATTTTATAAAATTTATAAAAAAAGTTATTCTCTCTCGACGATTTTTTCAAAATCATTCATTTAATGAAATTTTTAATCTCGCGAATTATTATTAAGATTTTTAACGATCTCGTTATCTTAATTAAAACTTTAATTTTTAAACAATTTATCAAATTTTTTTATTTAATGATTTTTTAACATAAAGATCTTTATAAAACCTAAAAGCGATATTTAAAAATCTTTCGAAATTTAAATATAAATCTTCTTATTCATTTTTTAAAGTTTCGATATTTTGATAAATGTTACATCTCATTTTAAAAAAAAATTATTTCATTAATTTCTTATTTAATAATAAATGTTTAATTATAATATTATATACATAATTACGATTATATTATTCAACGAAACATTCTTTCTGAATCTCAATCGCGACAATTTTCATTTCTAAATCTCGATCGATAATCTCGAAATGTTTTTAATTTTTTAATTTTTCTTTTTTACGCTTAATGTTAAGTCTCAATTTAATTTAAATACGTTTAAAAAACTTAAAAGATTTCTGAAAAAATGTTTTAGTTGACGCTTTATAACATATTCATTTTTAAAATAAATTTAATTTAAAGAAAACAATTAACGCTTTAACGCAAAACACTTTTATTTAATATCATTTCAAAAAAATAAAATTCAATCGTTATCTTTTTAAATCACAAATCAAAAATATTCGAATCTTCAACATTATCAATATCATTTTATAATTTATAAACAAATCATAAAATGATATTTTTTATTTTTCATATTCTTATATCAACAAAAATTAAACGTAAAAATAATCAATTCGCGAAACGTTTTTTTTTTCTTTTATAAAACATAAATATCATTATATCGAAATAAATAAATCGTTATTTATTAATATAATCACGTTCGTTTCATCTCAATGTTTTAATTAACTTTAAAAACACATATATTATAATTTAATTAAAAAAATTTCGTGTTCTGCGATTCAATTTAATAATGAAATAATTAAAATCGCCTCTTATAATATCGCAAGGGTTAATTAATTAAATATTTTTCAAATTCTTTATCGTAATCATAAATCACGAAATTTTTTATATATTATTTATCAAAATATATATATTCATTACGATCAGCGATATTCTTTCAAAATTTATTTTATAAATTAAAAGTTTATTTTCGAAATTGAAATATAAAATAAAGTTTTTTAATTCAAATAAAGAGAGTACTCATTTAATGATTTTGTTATTTATAATAATAAAAACGTTTTTAAAGCTATTAAAACGATGAAAGATAATAAAAATCATAAAAAAATTTAATTTATAAAATAAGAATGTTTATTCATTTAAAAAGAATTTTTAAACAAATAAAACATTTATTTTATTTCTTTGAAATATATTATATATATTGCGAAATCGAGCAAAATTAAAAATAGATTATATATTTAAAAAAGAAATATGAATATAACGCGCGTTCATTTCAAGATCGATCGATTTCTTAATAAATAATTCAATTTATTTTGTTTTATTAAACGTACGATTTATAAGATGAGGCATATCATAATATTATATTTTTTTTTTCGACAAACTTTATATATAATGATGTTATAATTCATTATTTTAAATCGCACGTTAAACGAAATATCAAATTTCGATAACTTTTTAATAAAAACCTCGAACTTATAAACGTTCGAAAACTTTTAAAAAATTATTACTCTTTTCGATCTCGAAATTCCTTTAAACTTTTTTTTTTATTCAAAACATATTATTTTTAATGTTAAAAGTAATTGTATTGAAAAACAAAAAATTATTATCGATAATAATATTCATTATAAAAATTTAAACATCACTCAAATGATATAAATACAATAAACATTTATAATCGAAAATCAAAATTATAATTTTTGCAACGTCGATGATTATTTTAATCGAAATGCATTTTAAAAATCAATTTTTAAAATCGTAAACGATAATTCATTTAAAGTTTTTAACTTTTAAAATTATAATTATTAATACGAAATCAATAATAATAACGATCGAATATTAACTTGATGATCACAGCTCTTTATACATTTTCAAATATAAATAAATATTATTCGCGTATAATAAGGCATTATCATTTTCAATTGCGCGTTTCAATTTAAATTTTTTGATTAAAATAATTTTAACCTTAAACGTTATTTTAAATAACGTTTTTGATTTAAATCTTTTAAGCAAAAAGATAAAAACTCGAAACGATATATTAAAAACGACGAAAATGAAAAAATCTCTTAAAGTGTTAAAGACAACGATTAAATTCTTTTTTCTCTTTTTTTTAAACTTTAACGAAACTTCGAAATTAACGATAGAATTCGATAAATTACGTTTCATTTTTACTTTAATAAACGCGATTGAGAAAAAAAAGGCAATAAAAATAATAATAAAAAAAAAGATCGATATTAATTTTTTTCATTAATTGCGCATCGATTACTCGAGAATAATTTTATAATTAATATAACCCTTTGCAATTTGAATAAGCAATGAAAAATAATTTTTCATAAACGCAAACATTTTCAATTTATAATCGCTTTACATCTCTTTAAATAATTTTATTTAATTTCTTCTTTTTCTTTTTCATTTAAATTTCCTCTATACGTTTTTTTTTTCATTTTTCACGTTAACGACAAAATCGCTCAATTTAAAAAAATTCGTTCGATTTTTTATAAAAAAAAAAAAAAAAAAAAGCGAATTTGAAAAATGATTTATGATATTTCTAAATCAAATATAAAAATATCAAAATTTGATAAATTCGACAATATATTAAGCGAGAAAATGATATTTAATCGATTATCAAAAATTTATTTATCAATTATAACAAATATCTCGTCGTAAAATCTTATCGTTAAATCTTCGATAATAAACTCTATCATTAAAAAAATGCGAAAAATTTATGTAATATACTTATTATAATATTCATTAATAAATAAAAATTTTCACAATATATATTTATTATCGAAACATTATCAATTCTTAAATTTCAAAATAAAAATTTCTAATTGATAAAATATAATATGAAATTCATAAACGCTTTTAAAAAAATATCGAATCAAAATTTGCAAAGCCCCGATAAAAACATCAAATCGAAAACTTTTAAACTTTATTCAACATTTTTTCGAAATTCAAACTCACGCACGAACGTAAATCTTTGAAAATTAAAAAAAAAAATTCGAAAAAAAGATTAAAATTGTTATTAACGATATTAAAAATAATGAGAAATGAAAAAATGTTTTAATTAATATGTTTTAATATTAATCAACTCGTGACACTTAAAAAATATCATCATAAAATTCGTATTATAATATAACTTTGATTTCGTTATCGTGTTAGTAATAAAATAAGTTTAAAGCTTTAACGATAATTATTTATCTTATAAGGTTATCACGTAAAGACGTTATATTATAAATCAAAAATATTGCCCAGCACGATTGAAACAATATCCTCAAAAGGTTGCTGTCGCTCCTTTCGATGGGGGTGAATTCAGGATATCTTGAGTACCAAGATTGGTTACTAATGAATATCGTTATATACCAGCTCATCAGCAGGCAGTACAGACGTATGTGTTTGAACTTGCCAAAATTTGTGAGGGCTTCATGGGCAAGGCTAATTGGAAAGCTTGCTTTCTTTATGGTCAAAAGTTATGCAGGAAAATGGCCTATATGCTTAAAACAAAGTTTCACCAATCAGATCTTCAGGATTCACGGTTTTAAAGCTAAAACACACCTTATTTCTTCATTCTGGATCTAAACGCGAATACGTTTTGAACAGGTCATCTTATAAGGCTGAGTTTCGAACATCAACTTTTTTATATTCTATTCTTTTTTATTTTTTTCGTGTCACATATCATGTGATAATAGAATGAATAAATAAAGTCATAGTTTCAAATACGCGCTTTCGAATGATGTTAATTTCATGAAACTTGATCAGGTGGATCAGGACTTTTTAAAACCTTCTGAGTGCTCCCAGCCTCTGACAGGCTCTTTTTTCTGAACCTTTTTACTCTTCTACCCTCCGGAGCTCTCCGAGGGCTCCTGCCGGAGGGGCTGTCAAGCAAGCTCGAAGTCCCATATATAATGTATCACGTATCATGATTTCGAGCTTGCGAGGACAGTCTCTTCGGCAGGAGCTCTCGGAGAGCCCTCGAAGAGCCTTCGAAGGGAAAGGGGGGTTCCGGGGGCCTCCCCCGAGCGTAAAAAGAACAAGTATTATTGTAACTGTAGAGATCTTCCAAGCTTTCCACTACTGGGAAGCCCGCCCCCCCAGCACATATTTACATGCCCATACACCAGCCAATCAGATCTTTCTTTCTGCATGCTGGTACGGGTAAGGAAGGCTGAGAACCCAAAATTCAGACATTTTACTGGTCGAACGCGAGTATCTTAGGCGAGTCATAATCAAAGGACTCTCGACAGCCAATGATTTCTATTCTCACCAGCCAAAGCTTACACGCATTCCTATGTATCTCCTCGGCTCACCTTGCTTACCCTGCTCACCCCTCAGGCTCACCTGCATCATCCCTGGCTCACCCTTGGAAGGTAGTTTTGAAGGGCGGTCAGAGGCATCATACTCGATACAGGCATACCAGCGTTGGAAAGTCGACGGAATCCAACAGTCACGACAGGAAGTCTCAATACCTCAAATGGGAATAGCGGCTTTTCTAAAGAAACGAATGCTCAACAGTCGCGAAGTCTCAAAACCTCAAATGGGATTAGCGGCTTTCCCAAAGAAACCGGTCAACTGAGGCGTTATCCAAGATCTTGGCGTAGGCGTCCATAACATTTGTAGTATCATCCATGTCGCCAAGATGGTACAAGCACAGGCACAGACTCGTCATGGCCTGCCTAACCGCCAACTCCCGCGCTCAACACCCAGTACTAGAGTTGTCTCTTCCGCTGCTTCCTCCATGTTCTTCAATTTGTTTAGTGGACCCATCCTCTGTCGCACGTCCGGGTCGATCCCATGCAGAAGCACCGCTAGGGCATCGTTCCGCCACCCTTCAAGGCGATGTTTTCTGGTACTGCAAATAGTCAGCACAAGTAGAAGCAAAGCGAGCGCAAGAAGTGCGATGGGCATTGACATCCACGCCCAATCTACGCGCACTACTGACAGCCCCTGAGACGCGGTGCCCTGCACGAGAACCATATTTGCAGGCCGCGTGCGCATGTTGACCGTCATGCTCTGCCCCATCGCAGTCGCAAGGTCGTTGATGCTCGCCGCAGGATTAAGTAGGAATGACCGATATATTGCGACCATTTCGGTGCTGGACCACCAATTGGGGTGCTGTTGGACTGCCGGCGTCGCGACGGTGGATTTTGGCGTTTGGCTCGGACCATATACCCAACCGCTCAGCGTCTGCGTGAGGAAATCACTGAGCGCCATCAACGCGTCGAAACTTGGACCGAAGCTGCCAGCCGGGGGAGCAAGACCTGTATCGAACCAGGAGGAGTAATTCACTGGTCTTTGCGATAGGACCCTCTCTTGGAACACGCCGTTTCTGGAATTGGCCGCCATTGACTGGACGCAGAACTGAAACAGACACTCAGCTGCCACAGGATTGATAGCCTGGGCGATGATCGAAAACGCGTAGACGGCGCCGAAACTATTGTTCCAATAGACTGATGATGCATAATATACCTCATTCGGGTTGTCTGGAAGGTCGTTCAACCAATTTTGTGAAGTATACATGGTGCCGGTCCGCAAGGCTGTGATATTCATCAGCGGCGTCTCGGTTGTCTCGCTCGCATTGAGAACAAGACTAAAGCCGTATGGCAGGTAGTGACCCGAAGCGTTTGAGATCAATTCATGGGTGACATCTGTACAAGCGCTACAGATTGCGAGAGTCTCGTACGAGCTGCCCTGGGAAGGCCAGCTGCAATTTCCAGTCTGGCAATCTGGGGTTACAGCATAGGACACGGCGCTATTGGCGTATATTGGGCTCAACACGGCACTCATCATCGACCCCTCGGCCATGCCATCCCACTCGTTCACTGTCATTCCAGAATCGTTGTATGCGAGGCTGTTATACAACACAGCTGTAGGTACGGTCGAATTGGCTACCGCAATTGCTTTCGATTCGTATATGATGGTTTGTTGAACAAAGGAATTAACTGCGAGAATTGATATTGTTAAGAAAGAGCCGAGTGCGGCAAGAAGTCTGCCTGGTATTAGCGACGTTGAACATAAGCCACTGTGGACACTCACCCTCCCCTCCTGCTGGCTAGCAAGGTCACGCTGCCGAGCGGCCCTCGTGTTGCTTCATCGAAAAGTCGGAAATCCTCACAAGGCTGCTCCTGCATGAACCAGATCCACTTCATCTGTCCTAAAGCCGCCGCAACTGGGATCATGAGCATGAAGGTGCCTAGTGTTGCGAGGATGGATACTATGGTATTGAGCGTGATACCGTATTTTAGCGTGGGCGATTGACGTCCATCGAAGGAGCTGAGGATAGACATGATGGCCGAAAATAGCGCCAGGCTGGCCACCCAGCATGCTGTTTCGATGGGCCACCATGCGTGCTGCTTCAGAGACCGCCACGCTGATCGTAAGCGCCATTTAGATGGCGGCGTCCTGGGTTTCTTTGGGAGCGGTTTCTCTTTGCCTAGGTTCGGTCTTGTCGAGCGGTGTGGAGACGACATGTTCGCAGAGGCTGTTAAGACGGGCGTTGACTTGATAGGTGCTTGGTCACCAGAACATCGAACGCTGATAGAGACTTATATCTTGGGTATTGTGCGTTCGCCACCAAATTACGAGCCCTAGAGGACGAGGCATACAGGAAATAGATCGAAGTTGTGAAAACCATATTTACAAAGACAAAGGAAATGATAGACAAGACTGCGAGGGGTGCGATTAATAGTAAGGTGCAAGGCTGAGAAGCGCCTTATTTCTACTAATGAATTGGACGGCTAGGGATCGCCAACGTCTGCAACGTATGGTGCGAGTTGTATTGAGTGTATAAATAGGATTAATCGTGCCACCCACTTAGCTCGCCAGCTCGCCAGCTCGCCAGCTGTGCGTGGCACGATTAAAGAGGAATAATTTGCAAACTGATCCTGTTTCACACGGGGTCTCAACCCTTGTCCCCTGAATTGGCAGGGCGTTAAATTCAGGGGTTCCGACCGAACATCAAACCGTCCCTTATTAAACCCCACCGCGATTCAACAAGAACACCCAGAGCAAGGTTTTTCGTTCCGCGTTGGTTCTTCTCAAGTACATGTAAAACTGTATATCTGAAGTGATCATTTCAAAGATTATTGCGTTGCGAAAATAGAGCATTTTGATGTTGTGCCAAGACATCTTACGCCCCAGGCGCTTTAGTGTAAGGATACACTAGGGGTTTCGATCGAACATCAAAGAATTGACTCATCGCAATTCAACAATGAGGACACTCACCAGAAAGTAATCTATATCGCGGATTTTCTTCCTGAGAAGATCTAAAAGTTTACAACTGAAAGTTTCGTTGTAGAAGTTTTCATTCAAAAGTTGTTGTGGTGCGAAAATAGCAATGTTTTCGTTCTGCCAAGACTCTTACAGCCAAAGTCGCCAGCACCACCAGGACTAGAGTCCAGGTTGATCGGGTCAACCTGGATGTTATCGTGCTCTTGAGGAGTGAAGGATGAGGTTCAGGACAAGAGAAGTATCTAATGTAATCACTAGCCGTACTCTTGCGTCTGGTATATTTCAGCTAGCGTCTCAGGGTTGCGCCTCAAATTACGCAACACAGCTTCGCCTCAATCCGAATCAACAATTTAACAAGGAGAAGGCACCTCTTCATGCTAGGCAGATACTCCAATACAAAGCTTCTAGCACGCCGAGGTGTAGAGATCCAATCTGACCGGGTCAATATCTGCCAATGGCTCATATTCCCACCCCCAAAAACGTCGTCACCCATGAGAGGGCAAATGTACCTTACGTTCGCCTGAAAGACTACGATGACGGACCGTTCCTGGCATATTTTCTTAAAGAAAGCGTCACTCATGCCTTTCCGCAAGATGGGAACATTCTTGGCGGTTCCCCGTGCTGGTTACATGAGCGGACATGTCCAACACCAAAGTAAGACCAAGAGGATTTTCTCCAGGAGATGGCTGTTCTTTGGACTCATCCATGAGATACTGGGCAACAATTACAGGCAAGAAGACCTCATAAGCACGATCGAAACCGATGTTGGCGAGACGAGTCTTGGCTCGTCATCATGGTTCGTTAAAATACTCGATAAATGGTATGCCGACGTCCACGCTGGCTTCGTCGACCCTCGTTGCACGTACGAGCACATCGCAGAACGCCAGCGCCGGACATTGGCTACGGTCAAGTGAGCCGATCCAGACTTTGACCCGCGGATCAAGGTTTCACTTGATTCGCTGGGAGAATTATCCACACTTGCTGCTAATGAAGCTTACAATGTGACGTACAATGAATGTCGGATTACGAACGGTAGACTAGTCAGTCATGCATATTAGAAGACTAGGATGCTGTCATCCGGGTGGTGCCCAAGTCAGGTGAAAGTATGTCTCGGCAATACCTTGTACCTACAGACTCTGCATTTCCTTACGATCCTCGGCCAGCCAACATGTGATGGGTCTCATTGGAAGTGCAACAATGACCGATGGTTAGCCTACCAAAATGACCTGGCCACATGTAATGTGAAATACGTCAATGGCTTGTGATTGTGAGTTGACACGGGGTGCTTGTCCAAAATATTGCAAAGCAGATTTTGGCCTCTATTTCGCATCCAAGAAAGCCATACATTGGATGAGCTTTTCGTCCAATTAGTGCCATCACAGTCGACGTCCTGTTACATCACCTTATCCCATATCTGGGCAAACGGCTTAGGAAACCCTCACAAGAATGCACTAGCCCGCTGCCAGGTAGCTTTTCTGCATCAAATAACCGACAACTTCCATGCAGCTGTCAATCTTTAGGTTGCTGAAGGAATTTTGCTGTGGTGCGACACTGTTTGCTGCCCGACAGAGCCTGAAAAGGCGAAGCACATAGCTTTAGCACAGATGAAAAAGGCTTCCCAGGTCCTTGTTCTCGACGCATCGTTGCGAATATACGACACCAAGACTATGGACGCAGACAGGATTTGTATAATAATCCTCAACTCAGGTTGGACTCGCACAAGAAGGCGCACTCCCAGCAAAGAATCTTCGACTCTGGTTTTTGTTCAAGGACGAAGCAATCAATATAGGGTATATCTTGGACAACGTTTTCCAGGCCTCCAAATCAATATTGGTCGACAAGGGCTCGCCACCAACATTGTCGCCGGAATCGCAGATTTCGCGAACTTCTTTAGTAGGATCTCCGGCGGTCAACGCGGAGATCTTGAAGATATGCCTAACTCCAGTGGTCTCACGTTTGGCCCCCTGCAATCATTCAGGAGGAGTGCAGCCTTTGATCATGCACGTGGAGTCGACCTTCGGTGACTCTGAATTCCGGATAGCCGAACTCAAGGACGAGCAACAGGTTTCAGCTGGACTTCTAATCAAACTGCTATCTGACGAGGAAAGCATCAAGTATGTTAAATCTAACCTACATATCTGGATTGCACTTATCCAAAAAAAATTGCAAAGCTGGCGCGAGGCAGCCTGCCTGTGTGTGAAACAGTTTTCTCGAAGATTACCAGCGAAACGATGAGCAACTAAATCCGAGGGCAGGGAATACGAACTCAACAACACAAACCGAACTCGATGACGCAGACCCACCCCCGTACGAAACTGTTCTGGAAGGGTTGGAGCAAGAGACACGCCCCCCAGCGATGGACTGACACCTTTTCGTGGTGCTGGGGATAAGTACCTCTGCCTGCAGAGGGAAACTAAGATCAATCCCACCTAATCCGACACGCCTTTCCCAGCATATCGACAATGCTATCGCTATCAGTTGAACGGTCTTTTCGCCACTTCAACGTATCAAAATACGACAAATCGAACCGAGTTCTCTGCGCCTCTACCTAACTTTCTTCCTCGAAAAACTTCATTCCACGACGAGACGAATACTTAGATTCAGGACGGGGGAGCTTCCCGAATGAAGCGGCATTAATACATTATCATTGATATCTCTTTCTTTCGCGACGTTTTTTGAGGGATGATCAATCTAATCGAGTTCTACTGACTCAGAGGTCTTTGAGGTTTTTGATATAGATGTGATTTTAGATGGTCGGGGAATGATAGGTCTCGAAGTGCGAAATGGATCTATCCCTCTTTCCCCTTCGCGATTAAGATCATTATAATACATTCAAGTCGAAAAATCTTCGAGCAGGAGCGAGGCGAAGGTATTTGGAATTGTACTCTCGGGGGTGATTCCCTCCTCTATTTCTCGAGCGCTGGACAGGGTTTGATATGTTACACATGAGACGAGGTCTGGGCGATCGAAATATGAGGACAAAAGAGGCTTGTCTTGACTACTCTAAGGGCGGTGAAACTGAGTGGGAATTTCAGGTACCGCGACGTGGCCTCGGTGATTTTCACACTCAGTGTAGCAGTGCATTAGCAGAGGCTCCCCTACCTCCTCTCGTAAAACAAAATAAACAACTTCAAATCTTAGCAAGAGACACGCCGTTTCGCGATTCAAAAGGGTAGTCAGGATGTGACGGCCAGTGCTATGGCCGACTCGAAGAGTGGTATTAATGTGTTCCGGGAATTGAATGTTGTGATGGTAGTGGGCGGGCATGGCTTCCTGGGTCCGAGACCAGGAGACGAGCAAGAGTGGAGCTTTAATTGAGCAGATGAATATGCAGAAATCGGGCATGATGGAGAAGTGGAAAGTGGAAGCAGACAGTGAGGGCGACTCGGGGGTAGGCAAGCTAGCTCGAATTGGGAGGCGTCTTTTGCTAATTTAGTTCGGAGTCGCTCGCGATTGGCAAGGCTAAAAATAAAAATAGCGCCCCGTGCTGCAGGTCATTGCCGCTTGGCCTCGGTCCTGGACGCTAAATACGGTGCTTCGGCAAAGTGACCTCTTCATTCGTACAGCTTGCTACGACATGCATGAACCGTCAGCACACCGACACCTTCTTGTTCACCATTTGCTCCCGTCTGCTCACCTGCATATGCATCTTTTATAAGCTTACATGCAGCCTGCCGTATCCTCGTCAAATCAGCTTCAACATGACCCCATTCCTTACCTCGGTTATGGCAAGATCAGCGGAGAATTGCATCTTGGTTGGTGCACCGTTCGGATTGCCTCGACCGATTGGGCATAACAATTCTTCCACCAAACTGGCTTTCGTGCGGCATCATGCGGCATCCTTTACTCAACTACCACTTTGGGTCTTGGAAGTGGACTGGAATGCAGTCTCGATTCCTCGGGGCATGATATTCCCTCACTCCCCCATCTTGAGGATTTTTCATCCACATCCGCTGTTCTCTTCATCTCTGTGCTGTCACGATCATTGATATTTATTCAGCATTATGAGGCTGAATACCATTGCCAAGGCCAACGGCATGCAAACCCTTCTCTCCATCTGCATACCTTTTCTGGCCCTTAGGTCTGTCACGGCCCAATATGTTGCCAACACGGAGGCTCTCATCATCAAAGAAATCGAGCATCTTTACTTCGATGCCGCCCCCGCTGGCATTTTGTCTGCAATTACACCTTGCTCCAACTACTATGACCCTTCTACTGGTGCTTCCAACAACAGTCTTGGTATGAACACTGCCGCCGAATGGATCCGGACTGCTTTCCGTAAGTCACTACGCTCTCATAAGATTATGTAAAGTTTCCGCGAATCTCGTGACTTGTCCCTTTCTACAGCAACATTTGCCCTGGATTTAGAAGGAAACATACCTGCTAGATTTGAATAGTGTGGTTTGTGCTTTGGTCCAAAGAACTCAAGGCGTTGCAGATGATTTCGTGACGGCAAACATTTACAGCGAGACCGGCGGCATCGACGCCTCCATTGGCTTCGAGACCACGCGTGCCGAGAATGTTGGTCCAGCATTCAACGATGCCCTCACATTTTTCAGCTATTTCATCAGCGACAAAGTATCGAGTAAGTCCTGCCCTGGGCACGGCCCTCCTCCTCCTTAGTGCTTCCAATATAGTATTGAACGGTCAATAGTGTCCGATCTCATAGCCTTGGGGACCGTAATGGCGGTTGGAGCCTGTGGAGGCCCACACATTGAAATGAAAGGTGGCCGTATCGACGCCACTGCTGCCGGACCACCTGGTGTTCCTGAGCCCGAGACGGACATCCAGGACACATTGACCGATTTCTCCAACGCCGGTTTTGTCACTGACGACGCCATCACGCTCACGGCCTGTGGGCATACCATGGGGGGAGTGCATCATAGCACCTTTCCTCAAGCCGTGCCAGCTAGCGCGGTGTCCTCTACCAACACAGATGGTCGAATCGCATTCGATGAAACTGTGTCCGTCTTCGATATTGGTACCGTGAATGATTATGTTCACGGCACCGGCACTCTGGGTGGCCCTCTTGTCACGACTGCCAATAAAACGGTGAATTCGGATTACCGCATTTACAACTCGGATTCCAACGGGACCATGACCAGACTTGCTGCGTCTGCTAGTTACTTCGCAGGCCAATGCTCCGACATCTTTCAACGCATGATCGAGACTATCCCCCAAGGAGTCACCTTGACGACCGCGGTGGACCCAACGTCGACCACTAATCTGAGACCATATGGCATCGCTCTCAATGTCAACTGGAAGGGCAACATGACCCTCACCGGATACTTCCGGGTTCGCGCCCTATGATCACCCCAACACCAGCGCACAGTGTACTGACTTGAACAGTACATCCAAATCTCCGGAGCCGCCGCCGCCCCGAGCACCTTGACGTAAATATCCCCACTCCCACAACCTCCCTCCTCCTAACAGCCTCCCCCATACTGACCAAAACAATCAGCATCGCCCTCATCAACCGCGCCGGCCAAACGACCGCCACGACCGTCACCGCCCCCGTCTCCTCCGCCGACACGGGCACCGGCATCTGGGGCCCCACGCGCTCCTACGCCTTCACCCTTTCCTTTTCCGCCAGCGCCGGCCTCTCCGGCCTCGCCGCCTCGGGCCAAAACTGGACCTTCCAAGACACCATGTTCGCCGTCCCGGCCCTGTCGTCCGTCTCCCCCTCCCTCCCCGCCTTCGCCGCCAACCCGTCCCTCAACGCCGCGACCTCCACCTACACCGTCAACACGACCGTCGCTTACCTGACCTCCTCCTCTCCGCCCGCATCTCTGACGGCCACGTTTGCGATCCCGATGGCCCAGACGGGCAGCGTGAGTCCGTACATGGACACTTCGACGACGGCGTCGTTGGCGTTGATGGGGAAGACGACCGGCGGCTTCGCGCTTTATAGCGCCGTTACGAAACATACAGTTAGCGCGAAGCAGGCGTATGGCTCCAGTATGGACGTGGCGGTTTCGGGACAGGCGGCCGCGTTGCAGTTTTATAAGCCGTTTCTTAAGAATCAGTGAGGTGGGGTGGAGGGGGGGGGGGTGGTTGCGGAGCATTGGTGGCGCGATGATGATTGATTGATAACAAGTCGTTGGGGCATCGGGAGGAGTAATTGGCAAATCAAGTATAACCAGACCAAGTTATATAATCACAACACTTATCCATTACTCTGTTTTGTTTCCTTTCTTCCAATTACCCCTAGCCCTCGTCAACCGTCGCAAATGACCATCACCTTACCTTACCCTACCTTGTCTTTCTTGACACACAAAACCGAATTCTCTCATTTCATATCCCGCTCCTTTCCCTAAACCTCTTCCTCAAGCACACTCACTGGACAAAAAAGAAAATCTCCCCTGACGAAATTTCAGACGCCCAGTCCCCCTACTTTTTTTTTTTTTTTTTTTTTCCGTTCTTCTCATCTCAACCCACAAAATTTTTAACCATTCATTCGTCCCGATTCCCTGAAATTACACATTTTTCAGGCCCCACCTTCCCCCCCTTCCACCATCCACGTCCATGTCCTCCTACCTATCTACCTATCCTACCTATCCCATCCTACATATCCCATCCCATTGGTTCCCAGCAGCAAGATCGATATCGATATCATCGCTTTTGGTTTGATTTGATTCATCAAAGTGCTTTAGAGTTGTCGGTAGGTATTGGCATAGGCATACGCAGAGACAGAGACGGACAGAAGTAATTCTGCGCTGTTGGTGTTGGTGTGGGGGGGTGCAAAAGGAGATTGGGATTGGGATGGGGGAAATGATTCTGATTCTGATTCTGATTAGATTAGGTTAGTCAAGGACCACGGCGCTGGCTGGCTGGCTGGGCAGATAGATAGATAGATAGATGTGAGTGAGTGAGCGAGCGAGTGGTGTGTTTTTTTCTTTTCTTTTCTTTTCTTTTGCATGCGGTTCTGAGTGAATGAATGAGTGAGTGAGTGAGCGGAGCCGAGCCGAGCGAGCTTTGTTGTTGTTGTTGTTGTTGATGCGGCATCATGTTGTACGAGTAGAGTACCAAAGCGAACGGCCGATGTATGAATGAATGAATGAATGAATGATATGAATAGATCAAGTCATGTTCATGTTTATGCCGCTATTGTTGTTTCTTTCATGCGAGGTTAGGTTAGGTATGTGTGTGTATATGGAGGGATGGATGGATGGATGGATGGATGGATGGATGCGGATCGCTGTGACCTCAGTGTCTCTTCCCTCTGTCTGTCTGTCTGTCTGTCTGTCTGTCTGTCTGTCTGTCTGTCTGCTCTAATGCTAGTCGAGCGCGAAAGCTCCCTACAGCGAATTGATGATTATGATGAATCTCAATCTGAGGCTCGCGGGTACCGTTTGTTCCCTTTTTTTTTCTGGATCCTTGAAGAGTCCGTGTCGGGATCCAAATAACGAAACGACGTTCATTGTAGTGCCGATATCGTTCACGCAGCTGAAGCCGCGCGGTGAAGCTATTGGTTTGCAGCCTCCAAATGACCCGAAGCGAACGAAGATGTTCATGCCACAGGATAATG
Organism: Alectoria sarmentosa; assembly: GCA_009733775.1. NCBI lineage: Eukaryota > Fungi > Ascomycota > Lecanoromycetes > Lecanorales > Parmeliaceae > Alectoria > Alectoria sarmentosa. Next base: position 18,803 of record WOGZ01000305.1, read on the forward strand.
GGGTTTATTCTCGTGGATGAGGATATATACTCTGCGTCTTTTCTTTTATCGATCATACATTTTTGTATTCTAAGCCTCTGTACTTCACTTCAACTCCAATTTCAATCCTCGATCCCCCCATTCTACATTTTACTACTACGACTCACACACCCCTACCACCACCACATACAAAATGAACAAAACAACCCGCGCATTCAAACCCCTAAAAATGGTGGTACCGTATCTGAAATCTCCGCTAGATGAAAAACAAGACACCACCACACCATCCGACAGCGCTGAACCTGACCCCTCCTCTTCCTCCTCCTCATCAATGACAAAAAAAGATGAAGTATTCACCCACGATCTCTGTTCCAGTAAATCCGTCTCGGAGCGCCGAGATGGGATGGAACAGCACGAGGGGGGAGGGTCCAAGGTCGGGAGCGCTTTGTCGATGACGAAAGATGGGGAAGCGAGTTAGAGGCCAGAGGAGGCGAGGGGGTGGGAGCGGGTGGTTGCGAAGTTCGATCGTTGTGGGTAGGGTTTGGGGATGGGGAGTTGGGTATGGAGATTCTGGATGAGGTATTTTGTTAGGGGAGAGGTGGGATGGGATGGGAGGGATTGCGGCGAGTTGGCTTCGTGTGTGCCCTCTCGGAGTATCTTGGCGAAGTCTTCAGAGTCACAAAAACAAACCATCGCATGGCAGAAATTTAGCTTGAATTCCAGTCTGTGGATCGTCCCCGATTCTTCATCGATCGGAGTCTGGCGATATTGCAGATCTTGAACAAGGATTCGGGCAGTTTGAACAGGCGTCCATCGTATGTCGAGAGAAAAGACCTTGGTTCTCGTACACGAAAATGAATTCACGTAAAGGCACGACAGCCTCCGCGCCCGAGCTCTTGCTCTTCTTTCGGTGTGGCTACTACCTGATTGCCTGTTATCTTGTGATACAGAGACTTTGCTTCTCACATCTCGGCTAACGTACGAGGGAGCGAAAATAAACAGAGAGCCGACAAACGAGTGAAATACTGAAGCGTCCGACGTTTCCCGAATCTCATCAACGACGGACTATCGAGACAGTGGCCGGTAGGTCGATTTCCAGGCGTTTCTGATAGAGCGATGAGCGAACGGAGCCAAAATGCTCCAATCCCAACGCGACACTGGAATATTCAAAGTCACCAACCCTGCAAGATCCTCGTCAATGACTATGAGATAGAGGAAACCAAACCAAAACAAAAATATAGAAGCCTCGTCAGTCGTCCAGTCAACCCCGAAGATTGCTATTGGACGTCCTCAACCTCCTACGCTATTCAGCACTCCTGACCGCCAAGAAAGTCTCGCGCCACAACACAGAAAGTCCGACCGAATAATCGTTATCCCTGCATGGATACCAAAGAAAAGAGGCAATATCAGGAGTTCGCTGCTTCGGTACGGTCACGAAAACGCCACGTTCGCTAATGATCATATCGGAAAACCATGGTCCCAACTATAATCTTGCAGCAAATCTATAAGCGAGGGCTGGTAGGGTTCCTGTATGTGTTCGCTCTGGGAGAAATGCGAGTCTTATACGTGCTGCGGCCTTCTGGGAAGGGGGGATGATGGTGGCGGAGGACGTGCGGAGTATTGTGTAGATTATCTTCGTAGGGGACCAGGCAAGATGAGAGAGTAGGTGGAGGGTATAGATTAGACAGCCTTGTAATTCCCCTTGGGATCCATTATAAAAAAGTCTGAGACGTCTTGAAGACCTCTCTCATCCCAGGGTAGGGTTCGGTCCGATGCCTGATGTGTGGGTGGATTCTGCTTGGGACGCGACAATGTAGGGCACAAGGAGGATTCTCTTCCTACCTCAGAGCTGCAGGATAGTGGAGGAGCTGTCCAAATCCCGTTCTCGTGCATGCGGGTATGGATCCGAGTAAAAATTATACATCGACATATAAAGCGGTGCCCACTCTCAGTTCACTACTCCTCTTGCTCCTTCTCTTGATGCTCCTCAATTGTTGACTCTCCTGTATCAAGATACAGCAATCAAGGAAACAATCTCAATCATTAGCAATGGCTTTTTCACTGGGCATGGGACAATTCAAAGATTACTCCGGTAACCCAGCTGCACGCCAAAACATTCAGTCTCCCTCACTAGCTGCTGGACTTGCCAGTTGGCTTGAAGACACATTGTCGGCAACGGGAAGGCCAATCAACCTGAAACATGAGGACCTCGAACGTGGAATCAAAGAATACCTAAACGACAACTACAATGGGATTGAAAAAGACGCTGCATATGGACGTAAAGTGATGGAGAAGGAGCGCATTCCACGCCCGCATTCACATTTTGAGGAGGCGGTCCAGCAGGTGAAACGTGATGCTGAGCGTATGAAATATGAGCTCGACTTGGGATTGGATAAAGTGCTTGAGTTCAGGGATAAGATCCCGAAAGAAATTGGGGAAGAGTGAGAGCAAAGAAAGAGAAAGGTGTCTGGTGTTGCTGCTGTGGTGAGCTGACGAGGAGGCCTGATCGAGAATCGCTATTGAGCATGAAAAAAGCCATAGAGCGTGATCCGCGAGACGCATCAAATGAAACGAGCCAACGTGCATTAGCTAATGTTCGATGCGAACATCTTCAGAAATTCTTCGAGAAAATCCCCGTTATCAAGCATTAAGTCCTTAATCTCCCCATACTTGACCAACGTGTCCATCTCAGTTCCCACGTAATGAGCCAGCATCGTCCGTATGTCCTCAATCACATCTATTGTTTCAGCAGTGTTCGCGTACATGTACTTCAGTAGAGTGGTAATGTCCCCAACGCGTTCAGGGTAGAGCGTGTAGATAGCCAGGGTGTGCTGAAGCTTTTGGCGGGATAGCTTCTTGAGAGGCTGAATATCGTACTTTTCTGCAAAGACGTAGAGACATGCATGGGAAAGAAAATTTACGGTGTAAGTTTCCTGAGGATGCATGCTGCTTCGGGTTCCAGGCATTGGATCAGAACTCCAAGGATTATATTGGCTAATGAACGATATTTTTGGGCTTGTATTCAATGTCGAGTTGCTCTTTCTCTTTTTCTTCTTTTTGTCACTAGTACCCCAGTCGGCAAGGAGATCGCCTGATGTCGAAGCTTCCTTCTATGCTGCCTCAATCTTCTGCCCTTCCGGCATGTCCTTTCCTTCTCCTGTTTCAGCCCAGGAGTAATCGGGGGCCGGATAGTCTTTAGAGTAGGTCCAGCGAATGAAGCGGACAAAGGTACCCTCGTCTACATCGTCGAGGAGGGCAAAGCCCTGCTTTGCTTCTGAAAGATGGCCATTGATCATTCGATCGAGGGGTCCGGAGCAGTCTGCTACTAGGGATGCGTGGACATACAGTGGAGTACCCTGGACAATGAAGGTGGAAGGTTTCGAGGCAAAGATACTGCAAAGATTTTCAGAGGGAGATTCTGTCTAAAGATGATTAAATATTACCTGCTGTCAGAGATAGACATTTGTGAGGCTTTGGGATGCCTGGAGAGATGTGAATACTCACCTTTTTGGACAAGAAGCTGAAGACTGAATGTTCAGACTCCTGCCTCCAGGAAGTATAGACGCACTCCAACGAACATGCAAATGAAGGAGAATTGACCGAGGACTGTAAGATTCAGCTGTCCTGAAGAGGGACAAGCAAAGGGCCAAGGCTGCCCATCTTGACGCTTTTCAAAGATATAGCTTGGCTGTCTGTTTTGGTGGCCTGGCTGCTTAGTAACTTGTGCCTTGGAGCATGGAATTGAACTCAAAGCTGCCAACAAGCCAACACTTTGCATACGCAGAGAGTTTGGAAGTCCGGAGGTCTTGTGGCTACCCGTTTGTGGTGCCTCGGCAGTATCCAAGGAGGGATGTTCTCCACCAGTCACCTCATGCTAGGAATTTATTTTTTTACGACGACGCGTTGTTCAAGCTCAGACATTCCTATGGGTACTGGTATATAAGCGGTGAACATAGCAAGAATGTCCTCTAGCCATCTCGTATGGTCCGCAAAGAAGAAATAAATGACGTGGCTCCTCAATCAGGCAGATGAGACCAAGACTTCACTTTACTCCCTGCCGTATACCCAGCGACTGAGCTTATTCCGGATCGTCATACGCCTAGCACTAAGCTGGCTCCTTCATTCTCTCGTTCGCGGGCTTTGACTCGGTCAAAGAACACATTCGCCCTTTTCAGATACCTCTTCCCGCACACCCGTCAGCGGGCACGAGAGCGACTTGAAGCTTTCAGGTACGAGACTCTTCCTGGCTACAAGCTACGGGCTCAATCGCGCATCTATCGATTCATCCTCAAACGTCAGGCCATTCGTCGGCAGAGACAGGCAGCAGGCAACGGTATCCTCTGGAGGCTTGGAGGCCGGAGAAGGATCACTAGTGTATTCAGATTAAAAGATGCGCGGTCTCCTCCGAATCCAGCAATAACCAGCCCAGGGCAGTCTACGATGGATACTGGATATACATCAGCACCCGAGAGGGGTGCCCGACGGCGGAAGCTTGCAGGATACCTCAAGGCTGCCAACGAGCTTCGACAATCCTACCAGCAGAGCTACGGTTTGGGAGGGCAAAGAGATGGGACTACAGACGAAGACGGAAATCCCATGCCTGGAGCATTTCCAGATCCTACGGTCTCTCGGAGTGGAGACGAGGAGATGTTACTTTTCCCAAGCTACGCAGTACGGCACACTGTAAGGAAAGGTCAACGCCGTGATGTTCCTGGAGCTACTCAGGATCTCCGCAGCGACAAAGGAACCGGAGACGCAGAATACTGGCAGAGGCAGTGGGAGAAATACGAAGACCAAAGTGCGGTGGTAGATGTGGATGTCAGAGGATGGGTCTACGTTCCTCACCGAGGGCAGATGACTAGGAAGAATAGGCTTTTGGTGGGGATCGCACGGCAGCTCAGTGGACTACCCGCTCCATCGAGCAGCAGAGCCTCGAGTCCGAGCTCTCCCCATCATGCTAGATTGGAAGCTCGGAAAGCTAGGCAGGAGGAGGAAATGGTGGAGAAGGAAGCTGAGTCGATAACACGGAGAGGCCAAGGGGAGGCAGATATCGCATGGCGTGGTGGATATAGCGAACCGCCAGGTCGTGATGAGGACGGCAACAACAATGATTCTAGTAAATTTAGCTCACCAGGTGATAGTCGGCCAGCTTCACCTGAAAAGCGAAATTCCCGGACAGGTGAAATGGCTCGTCCTATCTCCAACAGCTCTCTGCGTGGCGAACAGTACGATCCTGCAACCAAGACCTTTTCCAAGCGAACATCCTGGAGTCACCCATCGGAGATGACCTCTTCCGAGCTCAACGCTGCTAATGCACATATGATGGTCAGACTGAAGCCCTTTCTGAGTACCCCACTGGTCAGCACAAACCTTACCATCTTTTTCTACAACGAATCGAGTTCAATATCTCGGACGGTTACCACTAATGAGGCTGGACATTTTTCCATGCGAGCTGCTCTGGACTTTGTCCCCACCAATGTGCGAGTTCTTGCCTCAGATAAGGTGTCAGCTACCGAAGAAGTCCACATCTCAGAACCTACTGGTATCAGCATGATCAGTGACATTGATGATACCATCAAACACTCTGGAATTGGCAATGGAGCTAGGGAGATTTTTCGAAACGCCTTTATCCGGGATCTTAGAGATCTTACAATCGATGGGGTCAAGGAATGGTATTCCACTCTGGCCGACCTTGGTGTGAAGTTTCACTACGTATCGAACTCTCCGTGGCAGCTCTATCCTATCTTGGTAAGCTACTTTGCTCAGGCTGGATTGCCCAAAGGTTCCTTTCATTTGAAGCAATACACAGGTATGCTTCAAGGCATCTTCGAGCCAGTCGCCGAGCGCAAGAAAGGCACTCTTGAGAGGATCCTCTCAGACTTTCCGGAAAGGCGCTTTATCCTTGCTGGAGACAGCGGAGAGGCAGATCTTGAGCTATATACAGATGTCGTGCTAGCAAACCCAGGCAGAATACTTGGCGTCTTCATTCGAGATGTCACAACCAGCAAGCCTCCGGCGTTTTTCGATTCTTCGATGAAGTCAATGAGGTCACGTGGATCTCAATCACCTTTACGAGGTAGAAGCAGAGACGATAGCGCCCTTTCACCTCGAAAACAAATGGACGAGAAGCCGCCTGCGCTCCCACCGAGACAGGCAAGCCAATCAGCAGGCATTCACTCGTCAGAATCCAATGGGCCTACCATGGGTACGCTGATAGATTTTGATGACGAACCAACTCCGGGGATTCATCACTCAATGACCGATCCCGCAGTATCTGAAGCGGAACGAAAACTCTCCACAACATCCTTCAAATCACTCCCACCATCCCGTCCCTCCAAGCCAAAAGCACTCCATTCTGCTTCCGGCACACAAGAACGATCATCCTCCCCTCCACCCTCGAAATCCATCACCCGAAAACCAGCACCACCACCGCCCAATCCAAAACCCCGTCAATACTCGACCTCCCAAGAAAACCCCAACCAACCAAACGAGCCCTCACCACTCTCCCAAACCCAAAACGTCTCCCCTCCTGGCAGCAGAGCCACCTCCCTCGAACGCCAATCCTACCGCTCCGCCGTCCGCAGCAAGGTAGCCTCCGCCTACAACGCCCTTCCCTCCCTCTACAGCACCTCCCCCTACGCCCAACAACCACCCACCTCTGAACCATCAAAACCACAATCTACCTCCCGCCCACCACCCCCAGTCCCTGCCCGCAGAAACCTAACCAGCTACCCAGCAGCCGCAGCCTATTACGCGTCCAACCGCCTCAGCGGCGGCTGGAGCGGGTATGTTAATGACGGTAGCAGCGGTAGTGGTGGTAGCAATTCGGATGACGCGAATGGGAATGAGCAGGTGCTGAGTAGAAAAGAGGAAATGTGGATGAGAAGGTGGGCGAAGGCCAAGGAAATCTTTGAGGAGAAGGGCGTTGTCTTGAGAGCGTGGAGGGTGGGCGAGGATGTGGCGGATGAGGCTGTTAGATTGGTTGAGAGCGCGAGTAAAGAGCAGGACAAAGGGAACGCGCAGCGGAGGTGATGAAGCATGCGCTGACGAAGAAACATGATAAGCCTGTGACTCTACTCAGCGGGCTTCGTGGAAGGCCGGGATTGGAAAAAGCATAGCGTGGGCGGTTTTTCATCCAATCTTAAAGTTTATGAAATAGCTGTGATACCCAAGAACCCTTTTCCACTCTGTTCTGCTGTCAAGATATAGCTATACCCTATCTACACTCTCGCCATGCTTGACCCAACCTGACATCGAGTCACCAAGTCTTGTTATATCAGCCTCTTATCCCCAGCACGCCAGAGAGCGCCCGTCTGCACTGTCTAGAGCAACAACAAGCCCAGGGTGGAAGGGAGCGAATGGGTCGGGGGAGGCAAGATGGACAGGTAGGTGTGGTCTTTTATGAGCAGCAGGAGGGTCTGTTTAGAAATGTGAGAGATAAACATGGGCAGGAGAGTCGCAGGAAGGTGAAGGTGAATGAAAAAGATCAGGATGATCTTCCGACGTTTGTTGAAAGCATGGAGAGAGGTGTAGTTGTGGGAGGAACGGGGATGAAGGAGGCTTCAAAGTTATGTGGAAGTGGGAAACTTTTGTCATTAATCTAGTCGTAATCATCAATATCATAAGATTGTCTTCTTCATCTTTATTTTCGTCTTCATCTTCGCCGCCTTCATCGTCATCATTATCATCATCTTATCCAAATCATCAATCCATTCATTCATTCATTCATTCCTTCCGCTTCCACTCCTCATACAAACCCCTGCCCCTCTCCTTCACCTCCTCATCATCCGGATGCCTCTCTCCCTCTTGGAAAACATCCAACAAATCCTGCTGTAGCAGATGCCGCTTGTGCGCTGTATGTCTCAAATGCTCGAAATCGTCATCTTCGCAGGCTTCATTGAACACCGTTCGCATACGGGGCGAGTAAAGATGGCAGCTGGCTCTTTGGTCCACTTTGTGCGGTGAGTGGTCCATTGCGCGGGCGATGGGGTGGCCGGCGATGACGGCGGGGAGGACAACATCATTGTAGCATGAGGGGCAGATGGTGAATTCGGGGATGCGCGGGTGGATGTGCCAGGGGAGGTTGGGGAGCATTTGGTCGCGAGGACATTTGGGGCGGACAAGGTGACTCGAGGATTGGGGTGTCGTTCGCGTTTTGGGAGATTCGGGGTCCTGTGTAAATTGTCTGGCCAGCCGTGCGAGTGGAGCGGTGTTGGGCTCTTTGTGGGATTTTCGGGCTTCAGCGGCTACTTGGTCGAGTACATTGATGTATTGAACGAAATTGTGGCCGTCAGATCGCAAAGAGCAGACTCGTTCTTTGGCTTCGCTGTGGTGTCCCCTAGACATGTAGAAGACTTCTTTGAGGACAGGGAAGATAATCTCAAGGCTATAGACGCAGTGTTGGCAGATGTTAAAATCTGGAATATGTTTACCGGTCTCTTCATCTTCGAGCCGATACCAATGGTGGCGAGCGACTGATTTGTCTTCCATGCACGGCCGTTGCTTTGCGGTAGTTTTGGCCAGGGCCGTGAGGAGGTCTAGATCTGGACGGATTTGGTTCATTGTCATTTGAGTTGCTAAGCGGATCCAGGGGTCGTTGAGGTCGCAGATCGTCTTTTCGCCATGCGGTTCAGGAGCTCGCGGCATAAGATGATGACTGTACCTAGGACCAAAGACATGATGACAGCAATCCGGACAGATCGCAAAGCGAGAGCAGCCGTGGAGAGTGTACCAATCTTTGTATCCAGCAACAGGTTGCGGCCTTGGGCAGAGAGGTAGTATGAATGGCTGTTGTGGCTGTGCTACAACGGTTGAAGTAGACAACGGTGCCGATAGCCTTGATCTAATATCAGAAGCACCAGAAGCTGGAGCTGGAACCGAAGATCTCGGACTTGACGCGGCAGCGTAAGCTTCTGGTATATAAGAGCTCGCTCTCGACCGGGCGCGTTGTGGACGTTGAGGGATCTGCTCAGGTTGGGAGTTCGGGACATGCGTACTTGATCTCGCGCCGAGAGACGGGCGTTCGAGATCCGATGGTCTGTACCTGTCGCTGGGCGATGACATGCTTGGAGACGAGGGTCTCGATCGTGTTCCAGGAGAGCGTGGTGAGTCAGCTGGCTGCAAGTATGTTGGCGTGCTTACTGTTAATTGCGGACGGACGTTGGTGTACGAGGCCGATCGCTGACGTCCCGAAAACCCGGGTCTCAAATTTGAAGATGGAGCTTGGACTGAGGGTGGAGCTGGTGCTGGTGCTGGGGGTGTAATAGAAGCGTGCCTGTTCGCTGCATACTGCGGTTCATGCTGTCTATCGGAGCGGTAATTAGCATGCACCGCTGGAGATGGTGATCGAACGCTTATCCCTGGCCCAAGGATTGGTTCTGGCTCTACCATACTGGTCGGAGAAGGTAAGGGGGTAGTCATCCGTGATCTTGGGGCAGCGTGTCGGGGCCTTCCAGTCAGATCTGCTTCGACCGCGTGAACTCCTGTACCTGGAGTCCTAGGAGTCCTCGGGGTTGAATTGCTCGACAAAGGGGATAGCGGTCTTGGTCTTTGTACCTCGTTCTTCAGACCAATGACGGTGTGCGTTCGACGATGGTGATCTTCATTTGGTGGCGTTCTCGGAGGAGACGAGAAAGGCGACGTTGTGGGAGAACCTCTGGGTGAAGCCATCGGGGAAGGCTGTGGAGAAGGCCGTGGCGAAGCTCTTCGTGCACCAGCTATGTCATGCTCGAGTCTGGCATTTATGCCCAGAAGGAAATCACCGCTCAGAAGCGATGCACGATTAGTGGCAGGTCCTCTATGTTCTGGAATTAATTCAGGCGGGGTTAGTGTTGGCTGCCTGGAGCTATGTTGCCGTTGAGAGCGGTCAGTGAAGTGTGAAGCCGAAAACTTGGGCGAGTTCTGTGCTGAAAGTGGGTTGGGTCCTTTACGGTGTCCGCCAGAGCCACGGCTGGCATCGGATTCATCAGAGGATCCACGATGATACCCAAGCTGCGGCGGTACCATACTGTGAGATAAGGACGCTCCTGGATATACTACTGCTGCTGATGCATGTCTGCCTAATGGAGCCAATGATGGACGTGTAGGATGATCATAGGTATCCTCTCTTTGGTCCCTCTCTCCGGTACTTCCATATGTCGCGTTTGTTGTACCATAGGCGGATGCATGCCTGCCTGATGAAGCCAACGCAGGGTGTCCAGATCTCTCAGGATCATGCTTGATTTGGTCCAGATTTCGAGAACTATCATCCGTTGCAATCCTTGGGTCGTAATATGAATGAGACCTTTGACCCTCTGCATATTTCACGCCAGGACTCATGAATTCGGGAGAGAGCTTGTGTTCACCGGAAAACCGGTCTTGCTTTGGCCTTGATGGTTTTGGTCCAGATGCGTAAGGTGACCTCGCCCGCTCTAAAGGAGGTGGAGCATCAGCCCTTGACTTGTCCCTCGCGAATTCTGTATCCAGTCTTGGAACATCCCTCCTTCCCCGTTCCTTTTCTTGAGGCACGGGTGCTCGTCTTTGGGCTGTCGTTGAAGGATTCTTCGACCCACCGTAGTTCAGTGGAATACGATCATCATCCTCTGGTTTCCAGACATAGCCACGGTCCTGAGTGTCATCGACCGTACTTTGTGGTGTTGTAGGCGCAGAATCCTCCGAGGAATAATGGGAACCCAAGCTCTCTGAATCATCATCTGCATCCTTGACTATCGGATTTTGGTCAGGCGTTCCCCGCATTTGGACTCCATCGTCCTCCAGGACGACTGGTATTGGCTTGCCTTCCTTTGACAACTCCTTTTTCAATGACGCAGTTTCGTCCTCTACTCTCGGGGACGGTGGCCATCTTTGTCTGGCACAGTTGGATGTGTATGGCTTACGGACCCTGGAAGTTGATCTCGGACGTGGTGGACGAACCCTAGAGGGTGTTCTAGGACGTGGAGGTCGAGCGCTGCGGCTGCTTTCTTGAGGGTACGCCTGGGGCCTCGACGGCAGAGGGTCATCACTACGACTAATAGATGATATTAGTGAGAGGAGCATCAGACTTAGGCCATTGAAGTTGTCCATACCCGTTATCCCAATTTTCATATGATGTAGACCGATGATAATTGCTATGAGCAGACGCCATGCTGCTGTCCGTAAGCAAATACGAAACTGTTTTCCGCCCGAAGGAATGTGTTGCAAGCTGGAAAGGCAGAGACGAAGAGGCAAACAATGTCGGTGTTCACTTCTCGCTGATTACTTTGGACTGCTCGGAAGACAGAGTATTTTGAACGGAAAAAGTGTGGGAGGAGAGAATTCGTAATTCGTAAGGCTACGTGAGACCTAAGTAGCAGACCAACGCATCAAAGTGCAGAGCATTGCCTTCCGGCCCGTCAATGAGAGTTGAATGAGTGTAAACTTGATAATTCCCTACTTCTCCAGTCTCCACAGCCGCGCAAGATAGCTCAAAGGACGAAGTGTGAGGAAAAGGCGGTGGCAGTAGGTGGGGACGTTGACGAAGCTCCCGCCAGGCGATCCTTGCGAGTTGAGTGGTTAGAATCCTCCTCGGAGTGGTGGTGGTGGGGATCCTGTGCATAAAGTTGCGGATAAATTTGTGTACTTGTGCATGATTGGGCCCGTGCCTGACGCTAGGAAACATCTTTTCAATGCATTCGACGCTTGCATGACAGTAGTACACCACCAGAAATATTTCAATGCATTGACAAAGATGGGGATTGTTTCCACTATGACAAAAAAGGTCAGAGTGACTGGTAAAGCTTTGACACCAACTTGTTCCTCAGGGTCATATGCTGTACTCACCGAGTCAGAGCGGCGGCCCAGGCGATGAGGTCTCCAATTCTGAACCTACCAAACATCAACGATCCCCGGGTATCCTCGTTCACGAATCTGTCAAGATCCTCGACCTGCATTCACCCTCATGACCTCTGTTCCACTTTTAGGCGTTGACGCTTTTCGTGATCGCGTGTCGCTGTCTTCGGCGTGCACGACATCCCCAACGGGCTTCTTCGCCCTCATCTTCATCTTCGGATCCTTGACTGCCGGCAATATGCGAGATATTGGGTACGGGTGCACCTTGGGGATGTTGGTGAAGGTGGGACGCCTGGTGCCTGCTGACAAGGCGAAAGAAACGGGATCTTAGAAGGAGATAGCCTCCGATGATGGCGACGAGTCGAAGGCTATTGGTCGTGAGAGGTCCAGAAAATGTCTCAATGACTTGTCGTTGGAGATCATGGACCCATGTTGGGAGGTAGCGATTCCCAACGGATGCTACCATGGTAGCTGCTGGGGTCAACAAACGTGATCAGCACGTGGCAACCCGGCTTTAAAAGCTTGCACAAATACGAGTGGGCGTAGCCGTGATTTGGTTGAGGAGTTACTATGTGCTGCTCGTAGTACTGTAGTCGTGCAATTGTAGTAAATCTAATGAAGCAAGCGGACTTCTAGAACATCTTTGAAGTCCAGAGTCCTGACCAAGACGCTCTTGCCCGCCTCGGTCTATCGCTTGGCCTGCCAGGAGGCTTGGCGTATGTTTACAAACACGAAATCACTTGCTCCCCCTTCCACACTTCCTCTCAGCACAAGCAACCCTAGAGATGGCTGACAGCGAGGAGCAGGCGTTGGAAGAAGTATTATCTCCCCTGCCAACCTGTCTTCTAAAGGCCGGCTTATTTCTGTATACAGCGACTCAAGTCCGCCCTATGGTTCTCGATCGGCAAGATAGTTGACGAGGAAACGCTCAAGCTTGGTGTCAATGCAACGCCCCAATTCATTGGGGCGTTGACAGAGATGGTCTGGGCACAAATTGGTAGGCTACAGCTGCTTCTGAAAAATTGAATCATGCACATGCTGACGTGCTTTCTCAATGACAGAGAATATTAGCACGGATTTGAAGAATTTCGCCAAGTATGCGATTCCCCTACCTTTGTAGGAAATTGCACAGGCTGATATCATGTACAAGACATGCTGGTCGGTCTACCATATCCACGGACGATGTGATGCTTCTATCTCGCCGGAACGAAGGCCTGGAGACTCTGCTCAGGAGCTACATGAACACGCAAAACAAGGGCAAAACAAGTCGCAAGAAGCGCTAATGGACACAACACGTACAATCATGATTTCCACGCATCCTAGTATTTGATTCTGTGTAACACTCAAATGCTATCAATTGTTTTGCAATGATACAGCGCGTCGATTCACGGTAGCCTGAACGGCACGGTGCGGTATATTAACAACCAACTATGTCAACAGTGTCAAGTTCCCAAGACCAATCGTCATTCGTAAGACACGGCATTTGACGCTTAGTCAAATCAGCGCAATTGAGGTACCGGCAGAGCTATATCAATCCTTGAGACTCAGAGAACGGAAGGCACTCTAAAGCTACTGCCAAAACAAGTTTACGCCCTGTTGACCAGACAATTGAGACAATATCAAAGTAATAGGTAACACGGGCTGGGAGGATCGTTTGCCAGGTATAGCATAGGACAGTCGAATGGCAATTCAGCGACGCGAGTCTTCACGTACGTAGTTTGCATCGGTATGGCACAGCAATAAACTCGCTTCCGGCTGCGTTACTGCGACCCACCCTTTCGACATCAAGGGCTGACTTCGACGAGGATTTTAATGTGACTATCTTTGTCCTGGATAAGTGCCTTGAACCCTTTCTCTTCCACCTCGTCCATCTGAATTTTTCGTGTAATCATGGATGCTGGTTCAAGCTTCCCTGGGATGGAATATGTTAGACGCTGCATTTGGTCAACGCCATAAGTTGTTCACTTACCGGAGGAGATCGCATCTAAGACATTTTGAAAGTCTCCCTCTTGATAGGTCGCAACACCCATGTACTTTCTCTCTCTGAAACATAACCAATTGGGTGTGATGGTTGCAGTCTTTTCCCAGATTGCAATGTTGACGAGGGTGCCTCTAGCCCGAATGGCCTGTATGGCCTGGTCGAGCCCAGCTTGAACGCCTGCTGCATCGAAGGCCACGTTGGCACCTTGCCCGTCACAGATTTCCTTCACCCTAGCAACGACGTCGTCTTTAGAAGGATCCAGCACGTAGTGAGCCCCGAATTGTTTAGCGAACTCCTTTCGTCGCGGTGCCATTTCGGACACAATGATCTTCTCGGCTTCCCTGGCTTTCAACGCTTGAATCACTGCGAGTCCAATGGGACCACCCCCCAAGACCAAGACCGAATCTCCCTTCTTGAACGGGCTTATGTTGACGGCATGCCATGCTACAGCCAATGGCTCCACCAGTGCTGGGCTCGAGAATCAGCCAATCGCAGACAAGAAAAGGAGTTACTCACCTGCGACCTCCATGGAAACATTGTCGGGAATCTCATACACGGCTTTCCGAGGGATGACCACGTGCTCGGAGAGTCCACCGCCCCAGCCTACGGTGTCTGGTTAGATGGGCATCCGATACAGGAATATCAACAGACTCACCACTAAGACCGACAAAGCCGTTATTGTCACAGCAATTGATGTACCCTTGCCGGCACGCACCACACGTTCCATCATATATGATGGGCTGAATAGTGACTTTTGCTCCGACCTTGATATCATGCACGTCCTTACCGACCTCCTCTACTACCCCGCTGAATTCATGACCGAGTGTCAGGGGTATCTTCTCATTGGTGATGGGATGGGGGATTGTGGGCATGATGTTGGCGCCTCCAAGGTACTCGTGCAGGTCTGGATCCCGCTGGTCAGCGCTGCTCCCCCGTTGTAATGGGCCTTCATAATACCGGTCCCACAGATGCCGACATATGCTGGTTTGACCTAAGGATCATGCTCAGTCGGCCTACCCATGCACAGTCCTGAAGCAGTGCCGACACACCTTGACCTGGCCTCGTCCGCATTGTGGAATAAGAACATTGTCGAGTCGAATGTCTCTTTGACCATGGAATCGAAGTGCTTTCATCATCTTGCCGGATGTTGCAAGGGTGTTCTGTTCAGAGCTGACGATAGAAGTAGGTCTCTTGCACGGCAGAGGTCTCAAGTGGGAGTAAAGGAAGGATTCATTGCGATATTATCTACTATGTACAACTTCCTCTCCAACCAAAAGCCATTTCAGCACCGGGACTCCTTCTATTTTGGAGTGGCATCGCGATCCCGCATGTGCCCAACCTAAGCCTACAAGCGGGGTATGCTAATTCACCGGATTCAGTGCGGAACACGTTGCCCACCACTGCATTTGCTGAGCAGGTAGAAGGGAATTGAGATGATCGAAAGACGCAAGAACAACAAAGGTAGCAGAGCCGATGATCACCGTTGGTGTTTTCATCTGACGGCAGCTTCTCAATGGCGCGCCAGTGGCTTGGAGCAAACAGGTGGAACGCCGACAGCTGACAGCTGCAAGGTGCACGAGCCTGAATGCAAGCTTCTTCCAGAGGTTCAAGGTTCATGGTTCATGGCTCATGGTTTCCCCACATTCGACTTTTAAGGTACTCTACTCTGCCTTACCTCTAAATCCTTTGACTGCGCTTCACTCTTCTTAGCCGTGCAACCGTGCAGCCGGTGCAGCAATCAAAATGCGAAATTGAGAAAGCCATCCGCCATATCCGACAATCCAACTCTTTTCCGACCCTGCTCTCCGAGTCTAGGCCACGGAACATATATGGCCCGCCGTAGGAACCAAGTGGGCTGTACTCGTTAGTGGGGCCAAGGGGATGACTTCATTGCGACGAGTTTTTCTTCTTTATTTCCGTCGGCCGTCAATCCGTCAGCACTCAAAATTTCCCCCATTTCTCACCTTCTTCTATTCATACTCGTCATCAACTCTCCAACGCCAATTCACCTCCTGCACAATACTTCCACGATA
Organism: Alectoria sarmentosa; assembly: GCA_009733775.1. Classification (NCBI taxonomy): domain Eukaryota; kingdom Fungi; phylum Ascomycota; class Lecanoromycetes; order Lecanorales; family Parmeliaceae; genus Alectoria; species Alectoria sarmentosa. The sequence continues at coordinate 34,601 of WOGZ01000305.1, forward strand.
CCAAGTTAATCCCAATATCAATCCTCCTTCAAGATGCCTTACCCAGAGATGTTCGAGGGCTACATGATCAAGGATCAAAGCAAATGGAGTGACTTTGAGAAGAAAGAAGTGAACAGTCCTTGAATCAATTGCCTTGACTCCAACACCTGGCTGATCCTATTGATAGTTCAAACCTAAGAAGTTCGAAGACCGTGACATCGACATCAAGATTGAGTGCTGCGGAGTCTGCGGCTCCGATGTCCATACCATCACTGGCGGTTGGGGCGAATGCCCACTCCCAATCTGTGTCGGTCATGAAGTCATCGGCAAGGCTATCAAAGTCGGCAACAAGGTGACAACCGTCAAGGTTGGAGACCGTGTTGGTGTTGGTGCTCAGATCCGTGCCTGTTTAGAGTGCAAGCTTTGCAAGGCGGACAACGAGAACTACTGTCCTCACATGGTTGGTATGCAGCCCCTACAGGTGACTGAGGGGCCCATAGCCGTTTGCTAATTCGCAACCAGATACCTACGGTGCGCCTTACGAGGATGGAACAATTGCACAGGGCGGATATTCTAGTCACATCAGAGCCCACGAATACTTTACCTTCCCAATTCCTGACAATATTGAGTCAAAGGATGCCGGACCGATGATGTGTGCCGGTTTGACCGTGTGGAGCCCTCTGGTACGCGCCAAGATCGGACCTGGAAAGAAAGTTGCAATTCTCGGAATGTGAGTGTTCATGTCCAGTCACACCAGCCTTGCTCCGGCGACTGACAGCTCTCCTAGTGGTGGACTTGGCCATTTTGGACTACTATGGGCTTCTGCTCTCGGTGCTGAGGTCTACGCCCTCTCGCACAGCCCCAACAAGAAGAATGATGCCCTGAAGCTCGGTGCCAAGGAATTCATCTGTACAAAGGACAAGGACTGGGCCAAGCCCTGGGCCTACACCTTCGACTTCATCCTCAACTCCGCCGACATGACCAACGAATTCAACATCCGTAAATCACCTTTTCGATCCATCGTTCCCCTTTTCATCAGTTTTTGGGCGCCGGAGACCTTTTCTGTCTCCTGAGACGTGCCTGCTGAGTTTTGAGCCATCCTTAAAAGAGAAATACTGACTCCGAGATCATTTAGAGGAGTACATGTCAACTCTCAACGTCAACGGCGAATTCCACAATGTCGGTCTACCAGACAAGCCTTTGCCCCAAATGATGGCACAGGATTTCGCACCAAATGGAGCCAAGATGGGAGGAAGCCATATCGGCAATAGGCCAGAGATGTTGGCCATGTTAAAGCTGGCCAGCGAGAAGGATATCAAACCTATGATCGAGACGCTGGACATTAGCGAAAAGGGATGCAAGGAGGCTGTGGAGAGAGTCAAAGTTAATGACGTGCGATACCGATTCACGCTGACGGGGTACGAGAAGGTCTTTGGGAAATGAAGCAATGAGTGGGGTGACTCAGCACGTGATGAGAGACAGGAACTGAATGAAATCGAGCATTATATAAATAGAACAGGTAGGACATGATATTGCATCCGCCAGGTCTTTTGCTGTGTCTTTCATGTCTTGTCAAGCCACGTCGTTACTAAAGCGGTCCTCTAATCTGGATCCATATCAATGAACATCGAGAGAGCCCCTCAGCATGGACTAATAGAACTGCAGGATGCTTTCGCCGTTGACCAAGGAATCCAACCAGGTGAGAGAATGAGGTGGAAGTCGTGGTGTTCTTCCACGAAAACCCTTCCGGGCAAAAGGCATGGGGACTATGTCAGCTTTCCCGCCACGGAAGGACTGTGTTTTGACTTACTAGCCAATGGTTCTGTATATAGATTTTTACCAAGGTGAGAAAGCGCGATGGAGACATGGTTGTACGCGATGGAATCACAGACGGTTCCTAGAGAGTAAGGGAATGTAACAAAAGCCACGCGTGGATCGGCTTTCAATTTTGCCTGAAATTGAAGAGGGGAAAGTGTGCTCTTGCGCACATTATTATGGATGTTCTGGCGGCATATCCATTGGTATGGATTGGCCCTTTGTGATCGAGGATTAATTCATTGATAGGGTTAAAAGAGAGGTGTTTGGGAAAGTCTGAGCTCGTGGTGCATGAATCTTGCTATACTGTTTTCTTACCGTCCGAAATATGCGTACGCTTTTCTTATGCTTTGTGCTTTTGATTGTGTATGTCGACTTTTTTCCTTTCTTCGCAACGGGCTAACTTTTGAGGATCATGATATGCGGGAAACTTTTAATCACACTGCATACATTCATTTCTATTTTTCAGAAAAATATTACATCGCCAAATCGAAAGCTTCCTCGTAGGTTGATTTGGTCGAACGATTGTCCGAACCCCCCTGGGATTTACGCCCTGCCAGGTCGATGGCATAGACTTGCTATCTTATTCATTGACCCTGTTTTCGGGCTAGGGGCGCCGGGAGGGGGATTTGGGGGGTTGGATGCTGGTTTGTTATTGGGGGTTTGGGCGACGGGGCTGGGATGCGGGTGCTCTTGTTGGTGTTTGGTTCTTGGATGGGGTGGTTTTGGCGGGATATTTTTTTTGGTCCGTGGTGGGTGTGCTGGATGGGCGATGAAGATGTTGAGTTGGTTTGGTGTGAAGGGTGTGGGAAGAGTTGAGGTGTGAGTGGGCACAGCAGGGTGAGTTGGTGCGTTATATGTAATTGGGTTATCCTTGTTTCTACGAAGAAGACCTTCTTTGGAAAGGAGTTTCTCGGTCGTTGGAAAGTCGGAAAATGGGATTAATTACACGGGCCTGCTTGACTTCGAGAGCGTCTGGTACTCTTGATGGAAGTTGCAGCATCATGAGAAGTCCACGATATCCTGCCAAGGTGAAAAACATTCCGAATGGCCTCTTCCGGGCTGTAGGCAGCTGATCAAGGCTTCATCAAAGCGTTCCGCTTGGTAGCTAAGCCAAGTGCACTGATTGATTATGAGGATCTCGAAGTCGGACGTTCCTGGAAGTCGCAAGTCGTGGCGATCTTCCTCATGTGAGGCATCTTATTTGTGGGTGGGTGACTGACGAAGACAGTGTTGCAGCGCTAGGACTGATTCATCTCATAGCGAATTGTAAATAATCAGATTTCTGCTGGATTGATCTGTATCATGGAGGGGGACATTCAATTGACACCAGGGACTACGGGAGAGTTCGGAACTCTCAACCAGGCAAATCCCCCACCTGATATCTCAAAACTCTTGCAGGGTTTCCAGGTGAAGGAGGAGAAGAGAAAAGGTCTCCCTCAAATACTTAGCGTCTGTCGTCCCATCTGCTTGTGGCTCGTAGAGCTCCATATCCCTCTTGACATTCCAAAGTCCAGATGCTCCTGATAGCTTCACCAGCAACCAAACCCTTTCAGAAACGACCCACCCGAACAGCCATCCATTAAGTCGAGGTGGCCTTTTTGACGGTGATGATGCTCGAAACGTCTTTAACAACGACGGGCAGCATGATCATGGTCTATCTCCCATCAGAAATCGACAGCAACACACCAGCAATTCCCTCTTCATCGTATCGTCTCACCTTGAGGATATGGCGGGTGGTTAAGATCCGATGAAATCATTGGTGGACTCGAGTGTGGGTGGTTTAGCTGTGTTCAGTGGTTTCCGAGTTACGAGCTGCTGAGGGTCCACCGGCAAAATGCACATCCCTCTCACGACGACCGTCTTTCAAGCGATGAGATTCGACAAGCACACGAAAACTTTTACTGGAATCCGCATGCTCGTTTTCGCTCTTGGCCTGAAGACACTTTACCGGCTCTTGAATATAGGGTTCCTCTCGTGCTCCCACCACAACGAGAAGAGCAACAACATCGGCAAGGACCTCCTCCCCTTCCCGGACTGTCGTATTCGGCGGACTTATGGTTGTCCCAACTGGGTTCGAATGCCGGTTCAAAGATTGCAATCTCAAATTCCCCACTGCCCAACTGCTGAATGCACATATTGACACCGCCCACACGGACATCGCACGCCATCATCTGTCGGACAGCCTGTATCAACGCTAAGGGAGCACAAACCTCCTTCACATCGAGAAGAAGGCGCCCAAACTCGCTTGTAACTTTCTCATTGATAATTCCAACTCCCTTGGACCACCATAGACTCCATAGATACGTGAAGTCCGAGATGGTCAATTGAAAAGGAAATCAGGAGAATAATCATTGGGCTAAGGGGACTAAAGACTCGGAAATGACAATGACCCTCGGATATTAGTCAGCTTCTTGGCCATTCAGCCCCTGGAAACCTTGCTAGTACTAAAGAGGCTAGCATATGGACAGCGCAGAATTCTTTGGCCGACAGTACTTGGAAACCTACCTTAGCGGAGGGCTATGGTTTGCGACAACTGTATCTAGCTGGTATTCCAAATAATAACCGCTAATAGGCGGTTTCTTGGTAATGTAACCTATTACTACTGAATGTGTGTTAAGTTATATATTATAATCGGTTACAATTAAATAACGGTAACTGAACGGTTTTTCGCCCATCCGTCTCAATAATATATACGATTATTTATAAGAACATATATTTAATTTTAAAGTTGTCAAACATGCCAAGTCCATGCTCGGAAGTCTCATATGTCGAGAAACATCAACGCTTTTAAGAATTTGACAGCAAAAATGAACGATTTGGATGATTTTCTCGCGGGGATGACATCCGCGATATATTGCGCTGGATAGATATGTGGATGATTGATGTGGGGGTGTGGGGTGGGTGGATGGTACAGTAGGGGTCAGGGCAGCTTCCATTCTTAAGATACTCAGGGTCACCCCCGGTTCCGACGCTATTCCGATATTAAATGAAAATTACAGCTTATTAATCATGATTCCGTATTATTGATGGAAGGTATCGCCTATAAGAAACGATTATAAATAATAACGTTTGTTTTTTGCAACCGCCTATGGGCAGCT